>APFE031379952.1:0-11192 GCA_000404065.3 Pinus taeda | reverse complement strand
CCTTTGCCTTGACGCTGTACAAGCTCCTCCCAGGGTCCAACAAGAAGTCTCCTCTACTTTGACAAGCTTCACTCACTCCCTAATGAAGCCAAAAAGGTATGTTATCTCTCCTCTTAAGCTCAAATAGGAAGTCTTGATTTCACTAGCATTTACCCTCAAAATTCTAACCTCCCTGGCCACTAACCCAATGCCTCAATTTATAGTGCAATGGAGATCAGTTACCAGGTCCTCCTTCAAAGGGATAGAATCCTCCTTCAAAGGGATAGCTCCTTCCAACAAGGGATTAGTTCCTCCTATGATGGGATGCATGAACCACTTGGAGCGAACAATCCACGTAACAAATGCTTCTAGAAAACTCTAGAATTAACCCAAGATGAGTTTTTTAAGATAAATATTGCGCCTTTTGACTTTTACAGGGGTACGCACCCTCCCCTTTACATACAGAGCGTATAAGTACGTAGATATCTTGAACATAAGGTGCGGGCCCACAGGCAAAAGTGAGAGAAAGTGCGGAACCAGAGTTACATTGCTTTTTTGATGTCTTTCTCTCATTTCTAAAGCTTGTCTTGAAGAGTTGAGGTTTAAGACTTGCTTAGGAAGCTGGTATAGGTAATGATAGACCTACACCAACTGCAAATAATCAAGGTGATTATATTTTTGTGTAACACCTCTACTTCTGAGGAGTAGGGAGCCTTTTTATGATAGCTATCTTATTTGGGTCTACTTGCAGTCCTTCCTGGGATATTTAGTGACCTAGAACTGTCCATGCAGTCATTAAGAATTCACACTTCTTGAAACTAAGAGATAAGTTCATTTCAATGAATTTGTTTAATACCTTTCCCAAGCTAAAGAGAGCCTCCAAGAAATCACACCCATAGGGGGTGAAGTCATCCATATAAATTTCCACAGAATCATGGACTAGCTCTGTAAAGACGCTCAAGACTGCCCTCTCTAAAGTGGAAGGGGAATTGGATAAACCAAAAGGAAGGACCCTATAAGAAAAGGTACCCCAAGGACAAGTGAAGGTGGTTTTATCCTAGTCCTGTGTGCTGATCTGGATTTGATTGTAACCACTGAATCCATCCAAGAAAGAGAAGAAACAGTCCTTTTTTGTGGCTTTGTTTAGCTCTCGGTAATCCACACAGATCCTCCACTTTCCATTTTTATTTGGAACCAAAACCAGAGGAGACACCCACTCACTATCTGAGATGGGGTAAATGAATCATGCATCCAACAACTTTTGCAGTTATTCTTTGACTATATCCTTGAGGGATGGGTTCATTCCCCTCTGAGGTTGACAGATTGGATTACATCATTCCTTGATGTAAATGTGGTGAGTACACACTAAAGGGTGCATTCCCTTCATCTCCTTGTAACTCCAGGAAAAGGCATCCAAATGCTTTCTTAGCATGTCACATAACTCCTCTTCTTGAGGTACAAAGAGAGAGGGGTTGATTTTCAATGTTCTTTCTGGGACAAATTCTATCATCTTGAAATGATTAGGGCTTGAGTTAGCTAAGCATAGATCAATCCAAGGGTTATCTTTGGCTTCCTTCACTAACTCCTCAAGGTACATGGTTTTGGGGGGTTGATTCTGGAGGATTTTCTCAATCAAGTCAGCTTCACCAGGTTTCCCCCCTCCTATAGTAGCATCTAGGGTATATATTGGGGAAGATTAGACTTCATCTTCTTCCTCCCCTTCTAACCATAAAGGTAAGTCATGCTCCAGAGATGGTTGAGCAGGAGGGTACATGACCAATTGCTTGGACAGATTCCCATTTTTAATGGTCATATTCCCAACCTTGCAACTTATGTAAGCATCGATAGTGGCTAAACATGGCCTCCCAAGGATGAGAGGGTAACCATTGAACTTGGTCTTAGGTTGGAGAACTAAGAAGTTAGCAGGGTATTCCCAAGAATCAATGGAGACCATCACATCCTAAACAACTCCCTTAGGAGAAACTGTCGACCTATCTGCAAGTTGCAGGACAATTGTGGTCTTTCTTAGTGATCCCTGAAGATTTAGTTTAAGCATAGTCTCCTTAGTCATCACATTGATGGCAGCCCCAAGATCGATCAAGTTATGGGGAACAATGGTGCCATCAATGGGGGACATTGATGACAGACCCAAGATCGATCAAGTTATGGGGGACTACATGACTTCCAGGATCTAGATACTTTGGGCAAATCACCTACCCCAGCATTAAGTCAGATAATTGTCCAATGAAATTAATGGTAGGGGTGTCTTTCTTTCTCCTTCTCGAATATTTGAAACACTACTCCTTGATTAACTTGTTGTAGATGGTGACATCTTTGATAGATTGGAGAAGAAGGATTTTAACAGATAGATTTTGTTAACCTCACTCTCTTAATAATCAATTAATAAATCCAAATATTAAATTAAATTAATAAAATCATGAGAACTCTTCAAACTAAGGAGTCTGCTTTTGGATGAGAGATTCTCTCCAACTAGCTCTCCTAAATTAGTGTGTAAGTTGAGAAAATGTCTCAACCAAGTGAGTCTAAGATAGACGCACTATCTTAATACCACTTTCTCATGTATCTAAATGTATTATTAAATTATTTGAATAAGAGAGAGAAATACATGAGCATGAGAGAAGACATGATGGCTCTCTGCCTTTTCCACCATGTCTAGTTTTCTATATTTCTTAGTGTTTATTTTATTGTATTTATTTTATGTGTGTGAGTATTTTATTTTAGTTTGTTGAGTTTTCTTCATGTGGTATTAGATCTTTCCGAGGGAACCTATGTAAGGAGTGTTCAACAGAGCTAGTAGTCGTCAGGATTTAGAGTGCAAAGATAAAGACCATAATCTGCAATACAAAGTCTTTTAGCATAGCCACTAGTTTCGTTTTTGTTTGTAGCAGCTATAAGAGGAATAACGTATTTTTGGAAAGAGTTGATTCAGACAGATGGTGCAACAAGAGTATGTGGAAAAAAGGGAGCCATTGGCACATAAGCTACCTCAACAAAGAACGATAGGTCACCACAAATTCTTCATCAATGATCTGAGATGAAATTTCAAATTAAGGTGCAGTTTCCTTTCAAATTAATGGTAGAAGAAATTTAGCTTAGATGTTTGCCATCAATTGTAATAAAAATGTTATCACTCTGCTTTTAATTAAGATCCAGATTTCTATTTCTACTGAATGGGCATTTGTCAGCACTCTACGTCCATGAATAATAAACCCACTGCTATTCGAGCTAAATTGACACTTGCGCTACCATGGAAGTGAAAATTTTGGTTTTGTATGAACACAAAAAAATTTAACTACTGCGTTAATGAATGGAGAACCCTTGACATCATTGGCCACTGAATCCATAATCACATTCTTCTAAAATACATAGAGACCCAGGATGGACCGAAGCTGATTTTTCTTCTCATCCACCACTTGTTTATTACAAACTTCCCGCATAGACGTGGAAATGGCTATCAACTTTTCAAAAATTCTTGCAACAAAATATTTATTGTCCTCATCAATTGCTTTAGAAACCACAACTTTTCTAGCTCTTATAACTATTGGCAATGCTACATTTATATTTTCCACAAACCTCCACTGAATTCGCAAAATTATTATCGTGAAACCATGCAAAAGAGGAAGGAAAGAACTTAACGTTTCATTGTTGTAGCTGGAAGATAATTCCTCAGAGAGTGCAAACATCATTTCACAAGGACTACAACACTCACACATGACTCTGCAAGCAATTTCTCTAATTTCTTCAATACCCTGTGCGCTTTTCCACAGACTTTGCCACATCTTCTAGAACGTTCAAAAATTCTTTAGCAGTTGTTTCGGTTTGTTTTATGTCGCCAAATTCACTACTCTGGTAACAATGTGAGGAAGCTTTGCAAAGGAGATGTAGTGAATTGTTTGTTACTACATCACTTTGCTCCATTTTCAGATGGCCTCGGCCCTACCCTGTACCCGCTCAGTTCTTTGCACTTCTATTAGCAACCATTGTATGTTTTTTTTCAAACCCACAATGCTTATGAATTCCAACAAAACTCCACAATGGTGGTGTTAGAGCATCCCACAATACTAGGTAGGCATAGTTTTTTTCTACAGTTAAGAATAGAAGAGATCGTTACAAAATGGATCACCTAAAAGAAGAGACTAGGATAGCTATCGACCTAGAGGTTTGAATGTTCATTTGTAGAGACATCAATATTTGCTACAAGAAGTGATGTTATTCCTTTGAAATGCTTCCAATTCAAGATAATCCTCCTGACTTTGTAGAGAATTAGTCAATTTATTAAAATATTGTACAAATTACTGAAGCTACAACAGTGAATTTCTAAAAAATCTCATGAGTTTGAAGTTTAGTTTTGTAAAATCTCATACAGGCTGCAGTGCTTTGGCTTCAAATTTCAGTTTGCTAAACTCTACAATGACAAAGATCTGAACAAGGAGCAGAAAATGAGGAGACCTAATGCAGAGATGCAGAAAGTCATGTGCAGAAGACGAAGTTGATGGTGGATGGCTACTTGTTGCTAGATTAGATGCCGCTACTATATCTAAAGCCTCAGTATCAATTAATGTGTTCCCTCAATATTCAATTACATTGTTTAATTTGACCAAAATGTTTCAGAGTCTCCCATTTCCATTTGAAGTCATTCATGCAAAGAACGAGACCTCTCATCAAGGATCTTCTATTGAACTAGTAGCAAGAACGACATCTTGGAAAATCTGCATGTGGGCCTGTCAAATTGCACAGAACAAAGACAGAAAGCGCTGCTATTCCAAGGGCCATAGCTAGCATTTCTCGGTAGCACGCATCCAGATCAATAGAAATGCAGCTTGGAAACATGATGGTAATGGGGTATTTATGGTTGAGTAAAAATCAATCTGATGGGTAATTAAATGCTTGGAATTTGAATTGTTATATTTCAAAGGGATATCAATGGAGTTTTTTGTATGAGATTGCATACTCTATATTGAATTCAATCTAAATGAAATTGTTCATATTGAGAGCATGCGAGACTTAGTGAATCCACCTGACACATTTAAGATCCAATCACATAAGAAAAAGGATTAGTGCATTAGGTGAATTAATTTTTATTTTGGAGAGATACGACATTTTTTTTTTTTTTTAATTTGGAGTGATAAGTGAGGATTTTTAAAAGGAAGCTCATTGTTGTATTTTGAAGAAATTCTTTTAGCAGACTGCACTTTTATTTTTGAAGACAAGTTGCTTCAAGAATTTGTGAGCTTGGCATGCTCATTGTTTGAGAAATTTTATTCACATTGTTGTGAAGGTGAAGGTTGATGTACTCCCATACTTAAATGAAAACATATCTTTTTGGTGGTGATTGTGTCCTAGATCCACCCGAAATTGAATAAGGGGATCTTAGGTACACCATGTGTATGTTTGTGATGGCGCATGCTTCTTGATATTGTTTTTGTTTTGTGTCTATTTTTTACACTAACCTTCATGTGGTATCTTTCTAATATGGTACACACATGAATGACTTGCATGCACATAATCAATTAAGTTCATAAGCATAAAGCATCACATCATCGACTTGATAAAAGCAATCTTCTGAAACAACATTTCACAACATATAATTCATGCCATCAAGTTAAGGATGCTACACACTCAAGCATTTCAAGTCCAAACGACATCAACATTATGAAAACTTTCTGTATCACTTGCAATGTTTTAATTGAATTGTCAGGGTGCATTTTCGCGTGTAACCAACACTCTCATTTGATTTGTTAAAGTGCATCATTAAGTTAAGTCAGTTGTTACTTGAACATTGAATTTATCATTTGTCATTTGGGTGCATTTTCGACAGTGTTCGACACCCATCATTTTTCAGCACATTCAGTGCATCACTAAGTGCAGTGATCAATCAAGCAAGTTCAAGCAAGCCATCTAGAAAGCAATCATCATTCAAACAATCAAAGAAAGCGAGCATGTCATTCAACCAATCAAAGCAAGCGAGCGTGTCATTCAAACAACCAAGCAAGCGAGCGTGTCATTTAAACAAAAAAGCACGCAAACATGTCAAAATCAAGTGCAAAAGTTCAAAGCACGACATCTACAACAAATGAGCTAGCGTGAAGTTGATTGAAGCATTCACAAAGTGTCAGTGAAGCATTCAAGAAAAGTGATTGTCATCAAGCGAGCATGAAATCAAGAGTTCAAGAAACCAAGTTATAAAATTCAAGTGTTTAAGGCATTAGCTTTAGCAATAGTACCAGCGAGCCTGAATTCAAAGTGAGAAAGCTAACATGGCAACACACATTTAGTTGTCCCAAATTATTAACGATTTAACATTATCATTAGTCACCAACATGGTGCACATTAGCAAAGTCACTCTTGTTGACATTCAAGTGCATCTTCAACATGCACATGAAACGATTGAGTTCCTTCAACTAGAATCGCAACTGCAGAGAAATAAGTTGCAAGAGAAGCGTGTTGCTTCCAAGTCATTAACCAATCCAGAGACAGCTAATCATTCAACTTCATTCATCCAACCAGCTTCAAGTGTTGAAGTTGTTCCAGTTAAACTTTCTTCCAAACCCATCATCAAGCCATGGGAAGAAATTCAAAGTAATCGAAACCGACCAAGATTAGGATATGAAAAAGATGAAAAAAACTTACATATCCCTGGTTATTCAAAGCCCATTCAGTTCATCAATGTTGAATTACTTGAACATATCACCTTAGCAAGTTCTCTGCAAGTTGCAGATAAACATCAATGCACACAAACTAAAAGTACAGATAAACAGAAATTCATGCAAACTCAAGTTGCAGACAAACCGACATGTTCTTATTGTCAAAGAACCGGTCATCTGGAAGATCAATGTTTTGATCTCCATCCTTGTCACCATTATGGCAAGCAGAATCATTCATCAGAGTAATGCTACACAAACGACCAACCTGCCAAATTAAAGATCGATTATTCATGGATTGATCCATGGGAATGGTCATCCATAGCTAGAATATTGTACAAGTTTTACAATCATATTCACTCACACATATTGCAGCCAACAATTCAAATGAAGATGGTACTCCCATGCAATTGAATGAGGGAGTACAACAGTGAAACTCTCCTACACCTACAGGAGGGGGAGTTCAAAGTTCAGATATAATTTGGAGAATATTGCCTCTCATTTAAGCTAATAAAGGGGGGGAAATGTCAATTAAATTGACAAGTGGTTGTCAAATTGAATGTCTTGACAACATTAGCGAAGTAGCCAATGGGCATCTTCATCAGCCAGTGGGCAATCATAATCAGCAAATACGCCAATGGGTGTTCATCAAATTGTGTCAGTGGACACCTGATGTTGTTTTCAAGCAAAGGACAGTTGGATCCTTTTGTGGCTTGGCACATGATGGAGTTGTCAAGTGACATTCAGAGATGAATCAGTCATGCAGCTGACTCATGTTCTCTTCAGATTTGAGTTTCTTCAGCATCTAATTTTGGTAGTTTTGCAGGCGCATGCTTTTTGAGGATCAAATTGAGAAATTGGAAGATGGTTCCTCGTTCATTTTGGATTTATCATTGAGGGGGGGAATGTTGCTATGGGGTAAAATGCACGGTGTATGGAGAATGAAAACTACCCTCGAAGGCCTTCCTGGGACCTTTGACAGACTATAAGATTATCTGCAGAAGCTACCGAGTTATACACATGTTCATCTATCAAATATCAATTAACAAAGTATGGAAAGAGTATTAGCTCAAGTCTCCTTCTAGATTTGTTTGGAGATTGCAATGAAACCAAGAGGAATTCCCTCAAAGTCGGCTCCAAATCAATTCCTGCATAAAGGAAAGGCAAACACAATCACAGCATACAATCTTGAAAACTAATATAAGAATGCACAATGAACATATATTTGTATATAGCTTAACTACTCATCTAAACAAGTATCAAAATGAATAACTCAATGAATAATGTTGCCAACACTATGGAGTAGGGAGCACAACTGTACTTATGTATTAATAATGGAAGAGTGATTACAACCATCCATTGTATTAGTCTTCCCTTGCCCCTTCTTCATCTCTCTCTCTCTCTCTTCTAGCTCACTTCTTCAGATTTGAGTCAATGTTCAACAGCTTAGCAGGCTATCTTTTTAAATGCTCTGACCTCTTTCAAAAGGGTCCTCTCACTACTAATGTAGCAATCGAGTTAGGGTTTCCAAGCTCCTCATAGAGTTCATTAGGGCAAAAGCAATGAACCTACCCTGTTTCCTAGCTCTTTCCCATTTGCCTTATTTTTCAAATTGGAATTTCCCCAAATAGTTTGATTTTTGGGAATTTCCTTGCTTTTCTTGAGAAAATTTTGGGATAAATATCTAGATATTTGTGAGTAGATTCGTTGGTTTGACCCATCGAACTTCCCTTAGTTTCACTAACGTTGCCCCTAGTCTAACAACTTGACTTAGCAGGGTCACTAACACACCCTTAGGCTTGGTAACAAGATTTATAAAGCAGGTTCACAGTGTGCAACCAGCGTTGGTGTGGAGCCAATGCCTGCAATTGTGTTCTTTGCTTCAATCATGCTGTCTTTCACCTTTGAGTTGATAAGGAGGTCATTTTGTTGTATAACAGATGCCCCCTAAAGTATGAGATCAGATGCAACGACGATGGCTGAAATACTTTACTAAAACCGTAATTTTCTGTCAAAATTTGTAGAGAGAGAGAGAGAAGCTTTGGGCAGCAAGGAAAACCTGATACAACACATATATATAAAACTGCTAAAATCATGTCTTGAGTCGAGCATTCCCATGCTCAGTAGCTATGTCAGAGCAATATTCTCTGGAGAGATATAATGAGGTTGGCCACCGATAAGCACAAAGTGGATCCAATGTCATAATAGAATCATCCTGAAACAACTGTCTCCAAAAACAATATCCATAGCTTGGGAGAGGAAACAAGGCTGAATGATGCAAGCCTCTACCCAAGGTCTTGATTTCCGCTTCACCGAACAACATAGATCGATACATGTGAAAAATATTTGTTGATGTCAAACATGCACGAAATCATCTGATTACCAGTCAATAATGAAGACCATTAATAGATTTGAGGAAGGCCATCGATAATGGTGATGGTCTCCAAGATGCATAGTACAAACTAGCGAGTGTGAAAGATTTCTTTGTCGTCGAACACCTGTAGAATCGCTTAAATAGGAGCCAATAATGGGAACCCCTGATGAAACACAAGGTAACCTACCACTAATGTCTGCAAGTACCAAGGCACTGAATGTGTTTCTAGGTTACCTTCCTAGATACATTGTTGAAGTCGATAGGAAGAAACCTGTCAAAAGGTAGGAAATGATGTGTCCTACATCAATTGACATGAAATGGGACAAGAATGATTTTGTTTTTTGAGGAATATTTTGAGCATCTGGGTCTAAACAATGGAGGGCATGATGAAAGGATATGTTTGACTGGTTGATGGAGGACACATATGGGTACCCTTGAAAAATAGAAGGCATGACAATGGTTTTAACCAGACAACACTAGACTCATGAACACTACAAAGTGTTAGGATACAGAGACATAATTACATCAAGGTATATAGGCTAAAACTCATAGAATGGTAGGGTTCATATTGAGAGGCCATCAAAAGGAAGGTTTATCTGAGAGAGTACCATGTTCAAGGGAACGACTACTGCCAAACCATGCTTTCTAATACAGAATATAGTTGTATTGTCCACTTTCCCCGTATGATTAATTTTATGAGTCCAGACGGGCAAACTCATCGATCTTTTCATGTTTAAAGAGCCTGAAAAGGATCACAAAAAGAATGGCTCTTTGCCCTATCTGATTAGTTTAATGAGTCTAGATAGGCAAACTCGTCGATTTTTTCATGTTTTAAGAGTCTAAAAAGTATCGTAAAAATAACGACTCTATATCTTGTCTGTGTAATTTAAAGAGTCCAGACTAGACAACTCAATGGTCTTTTCATATTTAGAGAGTCTGAAAATATCGTTAAGTGCAACTCCATGGTGGTCCCTTTGTCATAGTTGTTAACCAAGTGTGACAAAAGGTTAATAGCATACCCAGATCAGTTACTTTTCCGTTAATTAATCTATTGAACCTGGATAAAGAGAAACCTTTTTTCAATAGATGTCGACCTCATTTTGTTATGAGTACGAGGCGACGGACTAAACTCATTTTTCATCATGAATTTTTAATGAGTCACGCGATGACAAACTCAATACCTTCATCAAAATGTTTAGTGAGTCAGATGAAGAAAACTAAGGGTATCTTTTTCAGTTTAGTGAGCGAGAAAAAGAGGGAAAAGAATGGCTCATCCCTTCCTCATAGTTTTATGAGCTCGAAGCAGGGGAAAAACTTGGAGATTTTTTTATTTAATAGCGAGAAACGGTACCAAAAAAGAAAGTGCTCTTGCTGCTGCCATATATTTTTAACGAGCCCGGTAACAAAAACTCTGGATTTTTTGGTTTTAATGAGTGAGAAAAGTACCTAAAAGAATGCTCAAGTCATCTTCATCAATTTTAATGAGCAAAAATACTAAGCTAGGGATTTTTATAGTTTAAAGAGCGAGAAAAAAGCACCTAAAAAGAATGCTCATTTGGTCTTTTTCAGTTTATGAGTTGGAAAAAGATCAAAAAAGAGTTGCTCAGAGCATCGTTGTATGGATTTAATGAGCACAACGATGAAAACTCGGAGATGTTTCTATTTTTTGAAGTGAAATAAAATATCACAAAAAGTTCTCTAACCATTGTCGCATGGTTTTTAACGAGCTCAATAATGAAAACTCGAAGATGTTTATATTTTTTAAAGAGCAATAAAATATCTCAAAAAGTTCTCTAACTATCATCACATAGATTTAACGAGCTCAACGATGAAAACTCGGCCATGTTTATTCTTTTTAAAGAGCAATAAAATATCTCAAAAAGTGCTCTAACTATCGTTGCATAGATTTAACGAGCTCAACGATAAAAACTCGAAGATGTTTATATTTTTTAAAGAGCAATAAAATATCTCAAAAAGTGCTCTATCCTTCGTTGTAGTATTTTAACGAGCCCAAAGAAGGACACTCGATGTCTTTTGGATTAATGAGCAAGAAAAATACCATAAAAAGAATGCTCGATCTTCTTTGTGGTAGTTTAATGAGCTTGAAGAAGGAGACTCAAGGATTTTTCGGATTAACGAGCAAGAAAAATGCTATAAAAATAACGCTCAATCTTCCT
>APFE031379947.1:43782-70554 GCA_000404065.3 Pinus taeda | reverse complement strand
GGAGAGCCTAAGTCCGTGTGTAGTACCAGTAGTGCTTATCCCCATGAAGGATAGTGAATGGTGCATGTGCATCAATTCCAAAGAAATAAATAAGATGACTATTAGGTATATATTTTCCTTACCACGTACGGATGATTTGATGGATTGCTTGAGTGGGTCAAAGTATTTTTCTAAGATAGATTTGAAGAGTGGATATCATCAAATAAGGATTAGAGAGGGGGATGAATGGAAGACTGCGTTCAAGACTAATAGTGGGTTGTATGAATGGTTAGTGATACCTTTTGGAATCACTAATGCACCAAGTACATTTATGAGACTGATGAATGAGGTCTTAAAAGAATATGCTGGAAAATTCATGATAGTTTATCTTGATGATATCCTAATTTTAAGTCAGAGTAAAGAAGAGCATTTGGAGCATCTTAAGTTGGTTTTAAATACTTTACAGAAAGAGAAGTTGTTGATGCAGTTTCATGAAGAAAGAGATCGTTTACCTAGGATTTATAGTCTTAGAAGAAGGTTTGAAGATGGACCCAGAAAAGAGACAATCAATTTTGAATTGCCCAACTCCAAGGAGCGTATTTGAGGTAAGAAGTTTTCATTGTCTTGCAAATTTTTATAGAAAGTTCATAAGAAGATACAGTCAGTTATGTGCATTGAGAGTTGAGACAATAAAGGAAAACAAACAACCATTTAAGTGGACAGAGGCAGCAGACTGGAAATTCAAACTGTTGAAAAAGAAGATTACTGAAAAACCTGTTTTAGCCCTACCAAGCTTTGATAAAACTTTCCAAGTTGAGACTGATGCTAGTGGGGTAGCAATTGGAGTTATACTGAGTCAGGAGTAGAGACCTATAGTTTATTTCAGTGAAAATTTGAATGAGGCCAAGCAGAAGTACTCATCCTATGATAAAGAATTCTATGTTGTTATTCAAGCTTTAAATAAATGGAGGCATTACTTGTTGCCCAAAGAATTTATTTTGTATTATGATAATCATGCACTACCATTCATAAATAATCAACGAAAGTTGAGCCTAAAGCATGCTAAATGGGTGGAGCACTTACAATGTTTCACCTTTGTAATTAAGCATACAAGCGGTAAGCCAAATAAAGTTGTTGATGCTTTGAGATGAGTGAATTTGGTTACACAAGAGCTGAAGATTGGTGTTTTGGGATTTGAAGAAATGATTAACATGTACAAGGAATATACAAATTTTAAAGAAATATATGCAGTTGTTGAGAATCCCGTGATTCATAATAGAAACCAATGGTAAGACTCCGTGATTCAAGGAGGTTTGTTGTTAAAAAACAATAAACTATGTATTCCTAAATGTTCCATGAGGGAATTTTTGATTAAATAAAAGCACAGTGGAGGATTGTCTAGATACTTTGGGCAGGATAAGACATTCTCTCAAGTGAATGATTTTTATTATTGGCCAAAAATGTAAACTACTGTCAAAAAGTTTGTTGATAAATGTAGGATTTGTCAACATGCCAAAGGAAGGAATCAAAATATTGGGTTATACCAGCCATTGCCAATACCAAACAGGCCTTGGGATGCAGTCAACATGGATTTTGTTTTGGGTTTGCCAAAGACTCAAAGAGGATATGACTCTATCTATGTTGTTGTGGATAGATATTTGAAAATGGCTTATTTCATTGCTTGTAAGAAAACTAGTGATGCAACTCATATTGCTAATTTGTTTTTCTCAGAAATTGTAAGGTTACATGAGCTGCCTGTAAGTATTATTTCAAACAGAGATACTAAGTGTGTGGGACACTTTTGGAAGACTCTATGGAAGGATTTAGGTACAAACCTCAGTTTTAGTTCAGCCTATCACCCTCAAACGAATGGCCAAACTGAAATGGTGAATATGAGATTGGGAAACATATTAAGAAGCTTGGTTTACAAACATCCAAAACAATGGGATTTAGCACTTGCTCAAGCTGAATTTTCTTACAATGATACTCCTAACAGGAGTACAAGAATGAGCCCATTTTAGATTGTTTTTGGAATGCATCCTAGAGGAGTATATGAACTTAGAGATTTGGGAAAGCAAGAGATAAGGAGTGAAAACGCTGAAGAATTTGTAGAACAAATGCAAAAATTGCAGGAAGATGTCAAGAAAAGGTTACAGGAAAGTAGCAAGAAGTATAAAAAAGGGATGATGTGAAGAGAAGAGAAAATGAATTCCAAGTGGGTGATTTAGTTATGGTTTACCTAAGGAAAGAAATGTTGAAAATGCAACAAGATGATGGAGCTTAGTGAAAAGAAGTCGCCTTCACTAAGTGGTTCCGCAGGCTATTTTTGGCGCAAAGTCTATTTTTAGACTATGTCTATTTTTAGACATATGGATAATGGTCTATGAGTTGCAGGATGCTATTTGTGGATGATTGGTCAAGTTGGTAAAAATAGATGGACCTCTATTTTTAGACATATGGGCAGAGTCTATTTTTAGACTGCCAGACTAAAAATAGAACAGTCGAATATTATTAGCTCTTAATAATATTAACATTATCTTATCCTCTTGCAGCACTTCAGTTCGAGCTACAGATGTGGCACATGCAACTTCCAGAAGGAAATACACTTTTCTTATGGGTTAGTTGAGCTATTGCATGAAGGACTTCAGTTAGAACTCAAGTGATTGAGTTTGGTGGAGTTGAATGAGGAGTTGATGGAGTTGTGTCAGTTTGACTTAGTTGAACTAGTTGTATTTAGTCTAACTAACAAATACACTAGTGATGAGTGGTGTGAATTAATTATTAATTAATTCACTAATTATTAACTCATGAATCAACTGAGGAATACATCATTTAACTCAGTGCATGGATAGTTCAGTGGAGACAAGTGTTAGAGGTGAGTGAAAGGGCAAGACAGCTGTCAGTTGTGACTATAGTTGTGCATGTGATTTGCACAATCAATTGATTGAGTATTGCCAATGAGTATTGCGTGGTATATCCAACGGAAATACGAATTTGGATCATTCATTCATCATTATTCTCATGTAGGATTGCGCATTGGAGGTAGGCAAGGAGTGGAGGTGATTTGAGCCAGTGATTGTTTCAGATCTGAGCTAGTTTGTGTGTAACAGGTGGAGATAGTACTGAGTACTTGTGAGGAGTATTGTACTATGTATTGTTACATGTTCTCAATCAATATAATATACAGATAGTTGGGGGTTTTCATGTTGCATGCTTTCCCCGGGTACATACTGCGTTGATATGTGTGATTGATGCTTCAATGTGCGCATGCGATTGTTTCTTAATTCCACTAAATTGATGATCAATGTAGATGAGGTTATGTATTATGAATGATTCCACAAATACTGTATAATCAAGATAATCTCTGTGAATAAGTGTCATATTATTCAAAATTTCTACAGAAACTAACCTACAAATGTAAATAAGAAAATGAACACAAAACAAAGTGAAAGAAGAAGTAAATGCAGAAGCAAAGCAAGTAACAAAACAACATGCAAGAAAAAAAACATGCAAGGTAAGAATAAAACATACATGTAAACAAACAAACCAAAAGAAAACACTACTCCTACTCCTAAGCTAACGGTGCATGGGCCTGATCATGTGAAGTGTTACTTCCAATGCAGCCACTGGCGCATTGGTCGACCCCTGTTGGTGAAGGCATGGTTCATGAACAACACAACTGTGTGAACCAGCAAACATGAAAGATATAACATTGAAGACAAGCACACTCCAAGTTTAAATGTACCCACAAAACATATGTGAGTGCAAGTGCATGACATGCAATTTGTGGACTTATCACAGTGTTTTGCGACACTGCATGCAGCTGTTAAGCATATGCATATTCTTGACTGTGACATGTAAGCAAAGGAAATATACAAAGAAAACTTGTGTCATGCACGCAGGCTTATTATGTAAGATTTATTATGTAAGATTCCTCAAATGCATGAGAGATGGGATCATGTAGTTCAAGTGGAGGAAGCATAATATGTGTTTTAGATTTACCTTCAACGCATAAATATGAGTGATCAGGAGCCATGGGTGTTTCAAGAATTTCCTTATCAGAAGTAAAACCAACCTCAGGAAAATAAACACAAGTACATGCTCAACACATTGGATGTCATCAAATGAAGGAAACAAAAAAAAGCACACAAATGACACCGTTATTGTTGGACTAATATCCCCAAAAAAACATAATGCGGGAAAATCGGTGCAACTATCTAAGGTTTTGATTTATTAAGCAGTTTCATAATACAATTTGTGTGCAAAATCCAGCTCATCCAACAGAGAAAAATCTCAACATTAGTACCTCTGCTTCGAAGACAGATGCTCTGGCTAAAACCCCAGATAAACACTATGACAACTCCTCAGCTCCAATCTGCCCCACAAAAAACCCCAGCGTCGGCCTCTAGGGACTCTGTCAGCTTCTTCTGCCCTCTGCATTAGCTTTCCCAACATTAGAGGCTTCTATCCTCTATGTCATCTTTCCTAGAATTTTTGGCAGTTCCCAGCAGTTCTGGCTTCTGCCCTTAACATCAGCTTTCCTGGCTGTTCCGGCAATTCCCGGCAGTTCCGGGCAATTCTAGCTTTTGCGCTCTATGTAAGCTATCCCAGATACCACACTAATCCCACCTAAATTATCTATACCTATATGATTCTATATTTACTACCCCTAAGCTGCAACTCCATATCACTTTCTCAACTTTTTGAGAAAGTTGAAATCTTGATCTCTTGGTGTGTTCTCTGAGTGACCCTCAAGCCTCCTCTTATACTTTTCTCATTGACAAATCAACAGCTATGATTAAGTCCCTAATCAATGTCTAAGATTAGATCTATCTTGATCCATGACTTTTTGACCATTCTAACATATTTTTATATTAATTCACATTAATATTTTATTTTCCCTAAGTTTAGACTTAGGGACTTCATTAAAAATATTAATTATTTTAACATCTCCCAAACTATTTATGATCTTCCCAAATGCTTTCTAGGTACTGGAGATCTCATGTGCCTTAGCCTCTCCACCAAATTTCGTGTCTAGAGCACATCCCACGCCTCCCCAAATCAGCATGGCATAACCATCAGCTTGGGCTTAAGTGCCTTGATAGTTTGTGGGGTTTCAACTTCGTCGATAGACAAATCATCATAAACATGTGGCTTCGAAAAATCAACTATGATAGAATCATCATCATGATTGAATATGGGAATAAATATATAATGATAGTTACGATCATAAAAATCAATTATTTCATCGGCATCCTCATGATCTATTTAATAAAATAGAGGGGTAGATGAGAAGCGGAAAAATTCACCCACTGTGTTTTAAGAAAAGGTAGATGAAAAATCAAGTGAATTTATAGTGAATGATTTATCCTCTCCATTGTTGGATGCTGGACTGACATCTAGTGTGTTATGTGAATGATAAACAATGGGAGCATCCGTATATGGAGATACACATGTGAAATCATGGATGGAAAAATCACCAAAGATTTTAGGAAAAAATGGAGGAGGCTTGGACAAAAGGGAGTCATCCTTCGCTGAGGATTGATGTTCAAGCTCCCATTCATACTCTTCATGAATAACAGTGTAGGTTGGTTGTGGAACACTGACTTCATCAATAACTTGATCCTCATTCACAACAAGTGTAGAGTCTAGAATTGAAGAACATAATACAGTGCAATCCCGAGGATCAACAGAACATGAAGATGGAGGTTGAGGTAAAACAGTCATGTGACAACCCATGGGCTTCACAACTAAATCCACATGAAAATTGAGAGAAGTGATTTTGGGAAGATGTGACAGTTGAACGGATGTGTATTTGTTTTCTCCGACATCACTCTACAATGTTGGAGTTGTTTGATGGGGGGATGAAGGATAATAACTTGTGATAGTGACCATGTTTGTCTATGATTGTGCAACTCCATCACCAAAGTATGTTGAGTGGGGCTTCCGCTCAAACTTCTTCTTGGGATTGAATATTTTTTTAAGATAGTATTCAAATTTGTCCCAAAGATATGGAAATTGCATCTGACCTTTCAGAGCTTGAAACTACAACAAACTGAAGCGTTCCCAAATTTCCTTAGGCGAATCATGCAGGGCCTTTCATTGTTATAATAGTTTTTGTGTTGGGTTGTTTTATATTCTTTCTAGAATAGCCGACGTAGTTAACTGAGGGGTTAGAAGGGGGGCAGAGCCCCCCCTTCGTTGCACCGATTGCATAGAGGGGGGGTCACAGGGGGTTTGACGAGTGTAGGTAAGCTCACTCTCCTATGTTATTTTGGGCAGACCTACCTATGGTTTTGTGCATGATTTTTGCACATGGTTTTTGGTTGATGGTTTTGGACGTGATGGTTTTCAGTCCATGGTATTGCATGCTTTGGCATGTATAAATATGTATTGTCGCATTGAAAGGAAAATAATGAAAATCAAGCTGGTAGTCCGAGTTCTAGGATTCAAGGAAAAATCTCTGTGTATATGTGTTTTATGTGTTATGCTCTCACATTGTTTATTTTCTATGTTTTAGAATTCATATGCAGGTAATTTTTATATGGTGTTAAAACCTACATTTGGTATCAGAGTTGTTTTGGCTTCAAGGGGACACCTTTGTTTCTAAGGGGTTACACTCAGGCCTGTGGTAGACCCCGTTCAGTGGGAGGTCTGCGGGATCAATTCTAGTGGTGAAAGAAGATGGCGAGCAGTGGAATGATAGAAATTGAGAAATTTAATGTTCAAAGTTTTGAGTTGTGGAAACTCAAGATGGACGATCTGTTGGTGGATAAAGAACACTGGATTGCAGTAGATCTATGTACTAAACCAACAGGAGTTTCTGATGAAGAATGGAAGAAGTTGGATCGGAAGGAAAAGAGAACAATATGATTGTGTGTCTCAGATTCAGTATTGCTAAATGTATCAAGGGAAGCTACAGTGAAGGCTTTGTGGGAAAAGTTAGGGACTTTGTACCAATCTAAGTCTCTAGTGAATAAATTGTTCCAATGGAAAAAATTGTATAACCTGAGGATAAAAGATGGAGACTTGGTGACAGAGCATCTGAATGCATTTAATAATATGGTAAGCCAGTTATCGTCTGTTGATATCAAAATTTCAAATGAAGATAAGTGCATTAGTTTGTTATGTTCTCTACCAGATTCATGGGATAGTTGGTTATTGCAATATGTAGAAATGCAACTGCCTTGCAGTTTGATGAAATAGTCTCATCCTTGCCAATGGAGGAAATTGGATGTAAAAATACGGAGAGCCAGAATGGTGATTTCTTGTATGTACGAGGATGCTCCCAAAACATAAACAAAAATAAGTCACCGAGTGGGAGATCTAAATCTCCAGGAAAACCTGTAAAGGTTGTGTGTTGAAAATGCGAAAAGGAAGGGCACTATAAAAGGGACTGTAAATCTAAAGCTCTTGATAAAGGAAAGGGATCTGATGATGCTCCTTTTATAGAGGCGAAAAACACCTCAGATGAAGGTGGGGATGTGTACTTGGCTTCTTCAAGTACACATGTAGATCATGAAGCATGGTTGATTGACTCAGGTGCATCCTTTCACTTCACTCCGCATAGAAAGTGGTTCTATGAGAATGAGAAAGACGATGGTGGTGATGTCTTCTAAGGGGATGATAGGAAGGCCAGTGTCATTGGTCACAGAAAATTAAAGTTGAGGTTGCAAGTTGGAAGGGTTAGAACACTTCCAGGTGTTCTACATATTCCTGCATTGACCAGAAATCCTATTTCTCTAAGCAAGCTGGATGATGCAGGTGTAAAGATATTGTTTAAGAAGGATACCTGCAAGATGGTTCAGGGACCGCTGGTACTGATGCGGGGAGTTTGGATTGGAACTCTGTACAAGCTGCAAGGTAGCACTTTTGTTGATGGGTGCAACAGTTCTGTGATTCCTGAAAGTGGAGTAGAAAATATAGTGGTCTCTAGAGAGAAGACCATGTTGTGGCATCAAAGGCCTGGACATATTAGACAGAAGGGCCTATGAATACTTCATGGTAAAGGTATGGTAGAAGGTATGACTAATAGCTCTAGGGAATTTTATTTCTGTGAAATTATGTATATGGGAAACAAAATCGGGTGAGTTTCCCCTCTAATGGTAAGAGGGCGAAACAGATATTAGAGCTTGTGCACAATGATGTGTTTGGACCTGTGAATGTTCCATCACTGGGTAAGTCTATGTACTATGTACCATTTATAGATGACTTCTCAAGGAATACATGGATATATTTCCTTAAGAAGAAATCTGAAGTCTTTCATAGGTTTAAATAATTTAAGCCTCTGGTGGAAAACTAGATATCGAAGAAGATAAAGGTGTTGAGGACAGATAATAGTGGAGAGTTTTGTAGTAAGGAATTTGAAGAATTCTATAAGAAGTGTGGTATAGCATGATAGAAGACTAATCCATATACACCTCAGCAAAGTGGATTTGCAGAAAGAATGAACAAGACGTTGATGGAAAGGGCAAGAAACATGCTTAGTGGTGCCAGATTAGGACATGAATTCTGGGCAGAGGCGGTGGAGATAACATGTTACCTGGTCAATAGATCACCTTCATCAGAATTGGAGGATAAGACTCCACAAGAGGTATGGATTGGTAAGAAACCATCTCTTTCACATCTGAGGGTATTTGGATGTGATGCATATGTACATGTTCCAAAGGAGAAACGAACCAAGTTGGATAGTAAATCTGAAAAGTGCATCTTTATTGGGTATAAGGATGGTTTAAAGGGTTATAAGCTTTGGAACCCAGTAACAAGGAAGGTTGCATACATCCAAGATGTGGTGTTTAGAGAGGTGAAAGATGTTATTAAACATGAACTCCAACCAAAGGAACCCGAGAAGATAGAGTTTGAGCTAAAGGAGGAAGAATCAAACTCTACAACAAAGGAAGAATCAGAAGATGAAGAGCCACAAACTCTAGGTGTGAGAAGATTAGTTCGAGCAAGAAGGCGGCCAAAAAGGTATAGTCCATCTACTTTCTGTTCAAATTTTTATTTATCTGTTACTGATGATGATCCCAGAACTATGAAGGAAAGAGTGGATTCAGAGGATGGAAAACTCTGGAAAGAGGCCATGGTTGATGAAATGGCATCTTTGCACAAAAATGAGGCTTGGGATCTGGTGGAGTTTTCAGCTGGAAGGAAACCCATTGGAAGAAAATGGGTGTTCAAAAAGAAGACAAATGCAGAAGGAAAAGTAGAGAAATACAAAGCTCAGTTGGTAGCAAAAGGTTATTCCCAGGTGCCAGGAATTGGTTTTGGTGATATTTTTTCTCCTGTTGCCAAGGTAACTTGTATTATATTACTTTTATCTGTTGCTGCTGCTTTTGATTTTAAGGTAGAATAGATGGATGTGAAGATAACATTTATTCACAGCGATCTGGAAGAGGAGATCTACATGAAGAAACCTGAAGGCTTTGCGGTGAAGGGTAAGAAAGAACTAGTATGCAAGTTAAAGAAGTCTTTGTATGGGTTAAAACAGTCACCAAGGATGCGGTATCAGAAATTTGATACATTTATACGGGGACTTGGCTTCACCAGAAGCAAAGTAGATCACTGTGTGTATTTCAAATTAATTGGTGATCGTGTTATTTATCTATTCTTGTATGTGTATGATATGTTGCTAGTTGGAAATGACAAAGAAATTATCTAGGATTTGAAGACCCAATTGTCCTCCAAATTCGACATGAAAGATCTTGGTGCAGAAAACTATATTTTGGGCATGGAAACTAAAAGAGATAGGGAAAAGAGGAAGCTCTGGTTAAACCAAAGGAAGTATGTCGAGATAATATTGTAGAGGTTTAATATGCAGGATAATAAATGGTGAAGGTTCCTATTCCTATAGGTGTAAAGTTATTTGCTGAATAGTGTCCCGAGACACAAGAAGAGGAAGAGGATATGTCTCATGTTCCATATGCGAGGGTAGTCTATAGCCTGATGTATGTGATGGTCTGTACTAGACCAGAAATTACACATGCAGTGGGAGTATTGAGCATGTTTATTTCAAAACCAAGGAAGGAGCACTGGACAACAGTGAAGCAGGTTTTCAAGTATTTACGTGGCACTAGTGATTATGGTTTGTGTTACCAAGGAAGACCAGGACTAGAAAGTGTTGGATATTTGTGGCTTTATTGATGTAGAATGGGTTGGAGATCTGAATCAGAGAATATCTACAAGTGGGTATGTGTATAACATATTTGGAGGTGCAGTCAGTATGATGAGTAAGAAACAATCTATAGTGGAACTATCAACTACAGAGGCAGAATACATGGCAGCCATTCATGTAAGCAAGGAAGTAGTTTGGTTGCATAGATTGTATTCAAGTAGGGGTTAGTATAAGGAGTGATAATGATATATTGTGACAACCAAAGTGCAATTTTCTTGGCAAAGAACCCTGCATATCATTCAAATACAAAGCACATTGATTTTCAATATCACTTTGTGAGGGATATGATAGAAGACAAAAAGGTATTGCTGGTAAAGGTGGACACTTTTAAGAATATTGAAGATGCATTGACAAAATCTGTGAGCTCTGAGAGTTTCTCTTGGTGTAGAGAAACAATGAGCATTGCAGGGCTGGATAAATGACTAAGCTCTCTTTTGGCCCTCATGGAAAGAAAACAACAAGTTGGAGAATGTTGGGTTGTGTTATATTCTTTCCATGACTAGCTAATGTAGTTAGCCAGGGATTTAGAAGGGGGGTGGAGCCAACCCTTCATTATGCCGATTGCGTAGCAGGGGGGGTCACAAGGGTTTTGAGGGGTGGAGGTAACCCCACTCTATGGGGTCTAGAGCAATACCTCATACAAAAAAAATTGGACCCTATGTTAGGTTGGGTCAACCTACCTATGGTTTTGTGCATGATTTTCACACACAATTTTGGACGCGATGGTTTTTAGTCTATGGTACTGGATGCCTCGGCATGTATAAATATGTATTGTAAAATTGAAAGGAACATAATGAAAAATCAAGCTGGTAGTCCTAGTTTTGGGATCCAGGGGAAAATCTCTATGTATATGTGTTTTATGTGTTATGCTCTTGCATTGTTTATTTTCTACGTTTTAGAATTCGTATGCAGGTAATTTCTATACGGGATTAAAACCTAGATTTTGGTCAAGAGGTTCTAGATCAAAATGATGGAAAGTAGGGTCAATGAGATCACAAAACTGCTCAATTGAGTGCATGGTACTAGGAGGCAGACTGCAACACCATCGTTGTGGAGATTTGCGAAGTGTGGATGAAAGAAAAAAACTAACCTCTTCTGCATAGAACCCATCTGCATTATCAAGGAATGCATAGAAATCTTCTAAATACATAGGTAAAGCTACTTCACCTTCACCATCATATATTAATTCAAACAAGAGATCAAAAAAATCCCTCATGATGTTGAAAAGTTTGGCATGCGAAAGGCATCATGGAGGGATGACTGTAATATAATCCATGATAGATGTGCAAAGGTTCAAAATAGGATTAGAGGACACAGCTTCTCATTTGGCCCTCCTTCTAGTGCTAGAAATGTTGATAGTGCTGGACCTACCAACATGTCAGGGGATCTCCCTGGTAAGAAGTCCCAACTAGATTGTAGACCATTTGTGTAGGAGTCCTAGAAGTGGGTTGTACGGTATCGCCTTGACCGCAGTTGCACGCAAAGGTAGGTAATATGTCCCTGTTGTGAGCAAGGGTGTGACATATGCAGCAAGTCAAGGAAGGTGCATGAATGGTTCTAACACATGAAGGGTGAGGTGTGTGTGCCCCTTGGAAACCTATGAAAGCATGGAGTTAAGGGAACACACGAGCAAAGATACATCACAAACTAGAAGGTAAGTAAGCTAGCAATCCAAAGTGATGGTGAAACCAACAACACATTTCAGTAAGATTCATAAATACATATACAATGTTAGAAATAATGAGAAAGGGGTGAATCAGTATTCCTTTTCAATTGTTATTTTTACCAGTTAAATCATTTATATTTAGAACACAAAATGAACAATAGGAATAAATGTTTTTATTAATATAATATTTACAATAAAGCAAGTACAATGTATATAGAGCTCCAACCTATTGCCAAGCACCAACCTGGACTTTTTGTGATGCTCCAAACTCCAAGGCACCAACCCTATCTTGTTAAGGCACCAACCTTGGATTTAGGAGCACCAACTCCAAGGACACCAACTCTTCCAATTTTGAGGCACCAACCACAAGGGTTCCGACCCTATCTTGTCATTGCACCAACCTTGGATTTAGGAGAACCAACTCCAAGGACACCAATCCTTCCAATTCTAAGGCACCAACCCTAAGGTCTCCAACCCTATCTTGCCAAGGCACCAACCTTGGATTTAGGAGCACCAACTCTAAGGACACCAATCCCTCCAATTCTAAGGTACCAACCCCAAGGGCTCTGACCCTATCTTGTCAAGGCAAGAATTGTTTTGATTGTATTACACTGCTCTCAAAATCTTCTTCACTATGTTCTGTCAATCTACAGCTTCACTGTAGTCTCCATGCTACATCATCAATGACAACCTATCTTCATATGAAAGAGTCTTCACAACTCTTCATATTGCCCACAGAGAGTCTATAAATTTACCTCATGATGATTTCAAATATCCATCATGATGTCCAATAATGTCTCCAAGATCTGTTGATGCTTTTCAACAAGATATCTTTGATAAGTTGCGCTAAGCCTCAATGTCTGCAAAAAAAAATAATTCTTTGTTTTTCAACCCTCTGTTCTTACTGTTGTGGTAACTATTTCAAGAGTGACTATTTCTTATTGTCGTGATATCTTATTTCCAAGAAACAACTCGCAAACACTTCAATGTTGGTGTTGTCTACTGCTCCCTTCAAACAATGACAGATGAAATTTTATTTCCTTTCACATGATTGTTCTTCAAATTGTGTTTTGTACTTATTCCATTGATTAATTGATCATAGGTTTGAGCCTTTCAAATATTAACCTAATCAACAAAACTGCTTTGTCCTTTGGCTTCCTCTTGTCTAGCTGGACCTTTTATCACTCCAGGAAACTCTCTTAGGTTGCAGCTCGGAGATGCCTGGTAACATATAATCTTCAATATGGTTCTCTGAACTATTGGAATGAATGATGGTTTGGATCAAGCCAGATTACCATTTCAACTCTTTTTTTACTCAAGACATGCATGAACACACTCAACTTACAAGACTTTAGACCACTAATGTTCAATAGTTTGTAGATTCAATGGATAAATGGAGAATACTGACTATACTGGTAGATGCATATATGAACACATATGAATGGCTAGCTACAAGCAATAAAAAATCTTGCAAATCTAATTTATCAACGTAGAGATAAGATGACAGTTATCTGGCATTAGATATAGAAGAAACATGAACAACCTGTTCAAGTGCAAGCTTGGAATAGAAGAGAAAATGGACATTGAACATATAACAACAAAAGAATCTTGTATTAATAATGAATGAAGATGAGAAGATTGAGTAGCAAAGTCTCAATAGTCTCCAGTAGTTGAACCCTTGTTACATCTTTCTTTCAGCCATTTATAGGCTTTTTACAATGCTCCTGAGCTCTCAAAATCTCGAAGTGTCTTAATCTATCCTCTTTACCATTTTCATGGTTTGATGCCCTGAATAGGAAAGCATGGCTCCAAGTTTTCTTCTTATGAAAACAAAAAAACCTCATTCTGGTATTTTGCAGCACTGGCACGGAGCTCTCTCATGCCAGAGATGCTACATCATCATTTGGGTTGATTTGGTTGTGTTGTGTTGTGCTGCTCCATGATGTTTCTATTTGTTTGGATGAGCTGTGCGTGTTGTCTCTCAACCGAATCCCTCTTCTGGCATGTAGATATTATGGAATAACACATCTAAGGATGGTTGACGACCTGTACCTGTAATGGAGTGGCTATTAGGCCTATGAAATCCCTACAATGGCCCCTTTCAAATGAAAACCATGAATTTTTTTGTTTTACACAAAAAAACACTGCAACACTATAAATCATGCCAATCTCTGGCCTTCCGTACTTCAAAAGTCCTTAAATATGGCTTATTTTTCTATCGGGTCCACCCTTTGGGTCACTGTCACCTATCACAAGTGGCCTGGTCCCTTGCTTCCCTTTGTATTTGGAAATATGCTTAAAAGTACTGAAGATACATTGAAAATGGCCTTTAGTGGACATGAAAATATTATGTATTTTCATTCCTGAACCCTTATAGGTTTGGGATTTATCACATAGGCGCTGCCCAAGGATCCCCTTGTATTTATTATATAATGAAAATACACAAAAATTCATTAAAAATGACCTATCTGCAGACTTGAAATATTATGTAATATTATTTAGAACCCTGTCGGGTCCAGTTCTTATTGCATCGACACCGCTCCTTAATGTTTCTCCGATAGCGATCCGATGATGTAATGTGGGCCATTGATCTGTGCACTTGATCGATGATCCATGTTTAATCACCAAATGCTATCGCAAGTTCTGCTCTATAATTGTCAATACCTGCCGATTGCCTCCGCCGATAGCGACCCACCGATCCGATCATCAGAGATTGCTAATCAAGGGTGTCTTATGCCAATTATGATCATCGATAAGAGCTGTCGATGTGATCTGCCAATCAGATCCGGGCCGTTGATCAGCCAGATCGGACGGCTGCTATAATTTCTCAATTTAAGCCCGCGATACATGGTTTTTGATGGTTGTTTCAATGTTTTAGCCGCCCGGTACTGTTTTTCCACCCTTCCAAGGGCTCTCCTCTTATGCTGGTTTTGATATTTGAATGATCCTTAAGAAAATTTTGAAGCCTTCAAGGGAATATTTGGATCCATTGGCATGATCTTGCTGGATTATGGAGACTTTAAAGAGGATATTTGGATCTATTAGTGGGCCATTTGTTAGCAAGTGGCCTGGTCCCTTGCTTCCCTTTGTATTTGGAAATATGCTTAAAAACACTGAAAATACATTGAAAATGGCCTTTTGGTGGACATGAAAATATTATGTATTTTCATTCCCGAACCCTTTCGGGTCCGGGCTTTAGCACAATGCAACTACCCAGGTTTCCCTTCATATTTCATTATATAACAAAAATAGACGAAAATGCATTAAAAACGGCCTATCCACGAACTTGAAATATTATGTAATATTATTTAGAACCCTGTCGAGTCTGGTTCTTATCGCATCGACGCCACTCCTTTATGTTTCTCCAATATAAATCCAGTGGTGTAACATGGGCCATTGATCTGCCCGCTTAATCGACGGTCCACATTTAATTGCCTATTGCTATCACAAGTTTCGCTCTGTAATTGCCGATACCAGCCAATTGCCTTCGCTGATAGAAACCCGCTGATCTGATCATCGGAGATCATTGATTGAGGGTGTCTTGTGTCGATTATGACTGCCGATGAGATCCACTAATGCAATCTGATGATTAGATCTGGACCGTTCAAAGATCGGACAGATCAGACAACTGCTATGCTTTCTAAGTTTAAGCCTGCGATACATGGTTTTTCATGGTTTTTTCAGTCTTTTAGCCTCTTGATAGTGTTTTTCCACCCTTCCAAGGGCTCTCCTCTTACATTGGATTTGATCTTTGAATGATCCTTAAGAAAATTTTGAAGGCTTCAAGAGCGTATTTGGATCCATTGACATGATTTTGCTAGATTATGGAGACTTTATAGAGAATATTTGGATCTATTAGTGGGCCATTTTCCAGCAAGGCTAATAGGACCTTCCACTTCCTTATGTCCTACTCGACCTTAGGCTTCCTTCTGTCCTACTAGACCTTCAACTTATTTATATCCTACTAGACCTTTGGCTTCCTTCTATCCTGCTAGACCTACAACTTCCTTCTATCCTGCTGGACTTACGACTTACTTTTTTCTCACTCGATATTCGACTTCTTTTATACCTTCATCATCTGCTAGACCTTTGGCTTCTCAACCTTTGAACTTCCTCTTTCATTCACTTGACCTTTGGGTTCCTTTTTACTATTCCTTCGACTTCCTCTGCCTCTTCAAGTTCAGGAGTTGTGAACTTCTTTATGCTCTGTTTTTTTGCACCGAGATAGATGCTCATAAATGAAGCATTTTAACTCATTTTTATATGATGTTCACTAATACTCAAAATACACGTTCATTTGGAAGAGATGCTGACTTATGATGTCGCATATTAAAATTATATTAGAGAGGCCCTTTTTTTAATATTCATCCAATAAACTTATTATTTATGGAAATCACATAGGAGAGGGTATACCCACATGGAGGTCCCATATCCACGTCAACACCTTAATCGCAATCATAAGTTCATGAAAAGTCAGAGTTTTTCCTTTAATCCCGCAATACAAATTTTGGAGTTTTGCATATAACATAGCTGATTCGCTACTGCCGACGAACTGGATGCAATATGATATTAAACAAATTTTAATAAATTCATCGGGTCCACAACCTTATCGCAATCGATAATTTGAAATCCCTTAGAAACTAGAGATATTGCGAATGTGATATTGTATAAAGTCGTGCTATAATGGTGTAGTGGGTACGCAATGCTATCCTAGTCAGTAGTTCGGGGGTTTATCGCAATTGTAGTTTTTAATGTGACATCTGTTTATAACTTGTGATACATAACTTCTGGTGTGGTGGACATGATTTAACACAACGATGTATTCTAATAGAGCAGTCGGGTTTGCACATATATCACAATCGGTGATTTGAACAAAACATCCCTTTATGGCTTGTGATTATGCGACGAATGTGATATTGTATGGGGTTGTTAGCATAACCTATTTCGGATTCGTAATCCATATCACATCAGGGGTTTTAGGTAGTGGCACACAATGGACCACCGATAAAGTCGCCCATATAAAGCCGCCGATGTGTTTTATTACATGTGTTGAGGATTTTAATGGATTTCCATGGTTTAATACTCCCTCCGCTTATTTCATTGATATTACTATTAACTCATTCGTTAACACTATTTATGCACCTCCGTCAATTTGTTCCTCTTTGCCTCTCATGGCTTCCAATGACCTCTTTCTCTTATGCTTTGGCTTCATGATGGCTTCTGATAAACTGCATCCAATGAACTCTTTTGATAGCTCTTCTTTGATTGCTCATGTTATTGACTTCCATTGGCTTCCCCAATGGCTTTTCTCCTTGGCTTCTTGCTCCTGTTTCTTCATGGATCTGCTCTGCTTCTCCTTGGCTTCATATCATCATTTAGTATCCTAGACTATTTCCATATTGACATCAATGACAATCTAGATCAACAATCTCCCCCTTCCTCATTGATGGCAATATTCTTCTTCTCTCCCCCTTTGACATCAATGGCAAAGGAGTGCTCAGGGACTCCCCCTATCAAACTACTTATTTTCTTTATGAATAGTATATCTCCATGGGTATGTTACTCCCCCTGTCATAGTGCTCTTCTTTTTACTTAAGATAGAAGGATCGATGCCTTATCACCAGCTAGCACATTATCACTTCTTCATGTCTCAGAACTTCTTTGTAATGCTTTCAACAATGCTTAAATATGCTCCACTTCAATGCTTCAAAAAAAACTCCAAATATTCATACACCAAATGTCCAAGTCCAAATTGTTATGCTTCTATACTATATTATGTTGTTTTCACAGTCAGAATTAAGAGGCCTTCATAGTCCGAATCAAGAGAAAATTCCATTGAAATTGTCATTCTTGCCATCTTTCTTCAAATTAGGATTCCTTTATATCTTTGTGCTTCTCCTTAAGTTACTAATCTATATTCGATTGCAAAACATTCTCCTTTCTATAGTCCTTTTGATGAGCCATCTTTTCCTTGTGTTCTTGTAAATGTCTCTGCAAGTTATCTCCACTAGCAGATTTTGATATCCAATCTGTGACTGTGTTTTAAATTCTTTTACTTGTTGACAACTTTTTGGAATGCTTCAGCTTTGTTAGATGCTTCCAACTGCTCTTGCTTCAAGCTCCATTCCCAAATGTATCTGTTTGTTTGAAGGTTGCCTCTGTTTGTATCCATAATTTACCTGTTCTCACATAAAATCGATGAATGAAGACATTTAACATCTGTAATAACAACAACATAGTTATTTTTCCCTATTCCTCTAGCATTCGATGGCCTTCTCTGTTGCTCCAATTTATATTTAGTGATCAAATGGAAAGCATAATCAACAACAGTCCAAAGAATGGTTGCAAGATCATGTTCTTCAATGTAGTGCTCCTAAGAAATTATCTTTATCAAAGGATGACTGTTAATATAGCTCATCAAGGATTTGATAAGGACCCTTTCACAAATAGCTTCTACAATAATGATCAAGAATCATAGGCTCCCCCTAACTCTATGCATCATCTCGTTTTGGCATAATCCCATCATCCAACACTCGGAATATTAATGATATCTTCATCAAGTCAACAACATGTGTTGTTGGTTAGAGAGTTCAGGATATGTTCAGATTGTATTGACTTTCTCCTCCATACTTGTGTAACTTTATTTTTTGGCATGGTTCTAGCTTGTGTAGGAACCCAAGTTAAGTTACAATCACGTGCCATGTGACCAATGTTATGACACTTGAAGGATTCTATGTTGTTCATGAATAAGAATTCATGACTTCTTCTTGCAAAATTTCTTCTCGAAAATTAGCGGGGACCATAGTATCTATTTTTGTGGTATGCCCTACAATATTTTTCCATGTGTCCAAAGTTTGTATAAGAATAACAATAACCAAGAAATATACTTTGGTACGTGGGAGATGGATATTTCCTTGATGTACTTATGAAGCCTTTCTGCCTTAGCATTCCTTGATAATATTCATCGCCTTATATGTTCTTGACATCATCTACAAGTCTTCTTGGAGCGGGATTTCTTCCATTATTGCCTTGACTCTTCTCCTTGCCTTTGTTGGAACTGGGAGCATTATTATTTCCATTAGGCTTCCTCATGTCCTTGTTGTTTGAGATATGGTCATGCTTGCTTGAGGATTTACCTTCATAGCCAAGACCTGATTTATCAAATGGAGATCTTTGATGGCTAAGAATGTCATCCAAGGCTTGAGAGCTCTTCAAGATTTTGACCATCCTTTCAACCTTTTTCCTGAGGGAGACCATCTCTTCTTCTAATATTTCACAATCATTATTCTTCTTAGAAAGTTGTTTCTCAAACTCTTCCTTGATACGTATTGCTTCATTTGCTTCTATTTTAAGGGAGATGATTTCTGATTCCATTCAAAAGATTTGTTTATTTTCCTTAGCTAGACTGCTCTCCATTTCTTTCATGATCATTGTAGCTTTACATGTTTCGGCCTTGAGAAGGTTGTAGTGTCCTATCTAGGGAGCTAGATTGGGCTAAATTTATTATCAACCAGGGTGCGTATACTTAGAGGCGTGTGCCTAAAATATATAGACATAAAGGATTTACTCTAGGCCTATGATTCCTAAGTACAGTGCTGAGACTAGATCTAATGTTAAACTATCAATCAAAGCTTTAACTAAGCATCAAACCATATGTCATTAACAACTAAAATGCAATCCATAACATGCTGTGTATCACTATATTTAAAGGCTTTGGTCCCCTTACAGAGACACCAAACATGAAACCCCTGTGTAATGGCACTCAACAGTGATGAATATTTATTGTAAGCATGCAAAGTAAAAATCATAAGCATCGTCCATATCGGTGCTTTACAAAGAAACCTTGGATCGAATCCTTTACAGGATATGATTCACAATCCAGATGAGGGTTTGTTCGAGCACATACACAGACATCTAATCAGTGCATTTGTAAACACAAACGTAAGCATCAATCAAATCCCTGAGCATATAAATCGATATCAAATACCATTCAAATGTTTGCCTGTAAAATGTAATTAAAATCAAAATGTAAATACAATGCAAACGTAATTAAAATGTCGGTATACCATTCACGCAGGGCCCGTTCGCGTTCTTGGCACACCGAGATAGTTACTCCACGATCACAGTATTAAACAACGCACAGAGATTGTAATGCAATCTTATATTAAATCAAAAGCTCTGTTCTGAGGCGACAAGGAATGTATATAAAACGTAAAAGTCTGAAGTATCACAAGGTAAACTAACATATAACTAGGTTCGGCCTTTTAATTACATACATTCACATCCTTTGAAAAATGGATGTTTATCCATGGGCGACTATTGCTTCTTTTGTAAAAACGCAAAGATGTTCCTATCCTAACTTACGCATATAAAAACTAGGAAACAACTAAAAATCGAATTGACTGTCACTGAGTGTTGTTGCTGCCTTTGTGCAAACATGCCATAGTTGACTAGGCATTGACCGCGCATATAGGAGGGATGTTTCCGCTGTTGGATAGGTGCTTGTCCATGCTTGGACATTCCTCTTTTCGCCCATACCTTTCGCTCTGGCCTGGCTGTCATGCCACATGTCAAACGATAAGCCATTTACAGGTTGTTGAGACTTCCTGTAGTTATTTAGGCCAAAAATCCTAATTTATTAACACAAAACCCTAAATCAATTTAAATGCAATTCAACAACTATAAAACTATTAATTAATTAATTTCCAAGGCATTTGAGGAATAAATGATGAGAAGAGGTAGGAAATGGTCATGTTTTGGGAGGGAAAAAGGGGTCATAGAATGGTACCAACAAAGGTTGAGGTCAGATTTTAGTTTGAATATTTCTTCATCCTTTGATTTTAATTGGTATATCATGGTTTTTCTCTCATTTTCTGCTTCATTAGCCTATTCTGCTATGATTACCAATGCTTCCATTGTCTTCTTAGCTCCTTGTGCTAACTTTCCTGCTTCTTGTAGTTGAGATTTGAGAGAGGAGACCTCTACTTTGTACTGACCAATCTCTTCTTCAATTTTGTTCAAGATCTTGTGCATTTGTTCAAGTTGACTTGAGAAGGTATCTTCTCATTTCTTTACTTTATCCAATTGACTTTTCATGGATATGACTTCTTCATGATGCTTTCTTTTGCTTTGATGAATGTCCTTCTTAAGCTTGGCAAGATCTTCATCCCTTTCTTTTACTTGAAGCTTGATGAGGTAAAATTTCTTCCTTATTTGGTCTTGGTCACCAGCTAGTGCTTTCTTATTAAGTTCCTCATATTCCTTTCTCAAATTGATAATATCTTCCATGGCAGCCATAAGTTTAGTGAGGAGATCTTCTTCAAAGTCTTTTTCATTCTCTTAATTTTCTAGGTCTTCTTTAGCCTTGATGTCATCAATCTTATCTTCAGCTTCCTTGACGGGCTCTGGATTTTCTTCTTTTTTTCCATCATTTTCTTGACTAGAGATCATTTTCAATGCTCCTTTTGAGTGAAGATCATGAAGTTTGTCCCATATACCCTTCGCTGACAAACATTTTCCTAAATTGTTCTTTATAGAATCTCGTAGCCCATTCAAGATTGCCTTCATCACTTTTGCATTGTACTCCTTGGATTCTCCATTCATAATATTATCAGTAATTACTGATTCCCATACTTCAATGCCATGAGTCTTTAAGAAATTCCTCATTCTTTCCTCTTATATATCAAAGTTCCCATTGAACAATGGAGTTGTCACAAACTGATTGACTTCAATTTTGGTGGTTGAGGGAGACACATCTTTAGGAGGATTGGAGACTTTCTTCCTTAGCTCTGCCATTTGTGTTCTAATGATCGAAATTCAAGATGTTATGCTTTTAGTGAAGGCACTAGCTCTGATACCAATTGTTGGAAATACTGAGAGTAGGGGTGAATCAATATTCCTTTTCAATTGTTATTTTTACCAGTTAAATCATTTATATTTAGAACACAAAATGAACAATAGGAATAAATGATTTTATTAATATAATATTTACAATAAATCAAGTACAATGTATATAGGGCTCCAATCTATTTCCAAGCACCAACTTGGAATTTTTCTGAGGCTCCAACCTCCAGGGCACCAACCCTATCGTGTCAAGGAACCAACCTTGGATATAGGAGCACCAACTCCAAGGACAACAATCCTTCCAATTCTAAGGCACCAACCACAAGGGCTCTGACCCTATCTTGTCAAGGCACCAACCTTGGATTTAGGAGCACCAAATCCAAGGACACCAATCCTTCCAATTCTGAGGCACCAACCCCAAGGACTCCAACCCTCTCTTGTCAAGGCAAGAATTGTTTTGATTGTATTACACTACTCTCAAAATCTTCTTCAATATGTTCTGTCAACCTACATCTTCACTATAGTCTCCATGCTACATCATCAATGACAACTTGTCTTCATATGAAGGAGTCTTCATAAGTCTTCATATTTCCCACACAGAGTCTGCAAATTTACCTCATGATGACTTAAAATAGCCCTCATGATCTCTAATAATGTCTCCAAGATCTGTTGATGCTTTTCAACAAGATATCTTTGATAATTTGTGCTAAGCCTCAATGTCTACACGAAAAAACAGTTCTCTGTTTTTCAGCCTTCTGTTCTTATTGTTGCAGTAACTGTTTCAGGAGTGACTACTTCTTATTGTCACGATATCTTATTTCCAAGAAACAAACTCACAAACACTTAATGCTGGTGCTATCTACTGCTCCCTTCAAATGATGAAAGATGAAGCTTTATTTCCTTTCATAGAACTATTCTTCAAATTTCATTATGTACTTCTTCCATCGATTAATTTATCAAAGGTTTGAGCCTTTCAAAGATTAACCCAGAATTTCTTTGTCCTTTGGCTTCCTCCTGTCCTGCTAGACCTTCGGCTTCCTTCTGTCTTGCTGGATCTTTGGCTTCCTTCTATCATACTAGAACTTCGGCTTCTTTTTGTCTTGCTAGACCTTCGGCTTCCTTCTGTCCTGCTGGACCTATGGCTTCCTTCTATCCTATTGGACTTACGACTTACTTTTTTCTCACTCGATGTTCTGCTTCTTTTGTACCGTCATCATCCGCTAGACCTTTGGCTTCTCAACCTTTCAAATTATTCTTTCATACACTTGACCTTTGGGTTCCTTTCTGTTGTACCTTTGGCTTCCTCTGTCTCTTCAAGTTCACGAGTTGTGAACTTCCTTATGATCTATTTTTCTGCCCAAAGATATATGCTCAGACTTGAAGCATTTTAACTTGTTTTTATACGATGTTCACCAATACTCAAAAGAAATGTTCATTTGGAAGAGAGGTCTACTTATGATGTCGCATATTAAACTTATATCAGAGAGGCCCTTTTTTTTAATATTCATCCCACATACTTATTATTTAAGGAAGTCACATAGGAGAGCCTATACCCACATGGAGGTCCCACATCCACATCATCGCCTTAATCATAATCGCAACTTCATGAAATATTGGAGTTATTCCTTTAATCTCGTAATCACAACTTTCAAAGGTTTGCACATAACATAGCCAATTCCCCTACTGCTGATGAAGCAGATGCGATATGATATTAAACAGTTTTTAATAAATCCATCGGGTCCACAGCCTTATCTCAATCGAAAGTTTGACATCCCTTAGAAGCTAGCGATACTGCAGATGTGATATTGTATAAGGTCATGTTATAATGGTGCATTGGGTCCATAATGCTATACCAATTAGAAGTTCAGGGGTTTATCGCAATCACAATTTTTAATGTGACATCCCTTTATAACTTGCGATACATAACTTCCAACGCAGCAAACGCGATATAACATAACGGTGTATTCTAATAAAGCAGTTGATCTGCATATATATCATAATTGGTGATTTGAACAAAACATCCCTTTATGGCTTGTGATTATGCGATGAATGTGATATTGTATGGGGCTGTTACAATAACCTGTTTTGGGTCCATAGTACATATCTCATTGAGGGTTTTATGTAGTGGCACATAATAGACCACTGGTAAAGTTGCCCGTATAAAGCCGCCAACATGTTTTATTACATGTTTTAATGGGTTTCCATGGTTTAATACTCCCTCCGCTTATTTCTTCGATATTACTATTAACTCCTCCATTAACATTGTTTATGCACCTTTGCTTATGTATTCCTCTTTTCTTCTCATGGCTTTCAAGGACCTCTTCCTCTTATGCTTTTGCTTCATGATGGCTTCTGATAAACTGCTTCTGATGAACTCTTCTGATATCTCTTCTTTGACTGCTCATGTTCCAATGGATTCCAATGTCATTCCAATGGCTTCCCTAATGGCTTTGCTCCTTGGCTTCTTGCTCGTGTTTCCTCAGGGATCTGCTCTTCTTTGCACAGTGGAGAAGCCAAGGCTTGTTACAATACTCTCCGAGATTTCTCTAAGATACTCTTATCAGAAGCTTGGCTAACCAAAAGCCCCTACAATGAGTTATGAGGGACTATATATAGCAAAGGGTGGGGTGACCCTTGACATTCCCCTTTATGACTATTCATATATCCTCATGACTCTTCAACTACTCTATGATTGTTACATCCAACTATCAACACTTGAACTTCCACTTGACAAGATGTTACATACAATCTGCACATGTACCCATGTGAGAAAAAATAGGCTTGAGCAAGACATGCAAGACATCACTATGATTTGAGAAATTGTGGGAAGACCAGCTCTTGGACATCCTCACAATGGTCATTGGTGGCGAGTGATGCCAAGCTTGGTAGTTCGTGATGGTGTCTATGTATTGCTTGGTGACATATTTATGGAAATGAACCCTTGCCTCCATTGCATCTGAGTGCACTACTATAGATCCTCTTTCCAACTCATTTAATATTGTGCATAACTTTCTTGAGAGTGTCCAGACGAACGACATACTGATGCATGGTTTCTGCACTGATTACCACATCTGCATTGGTGGCTATGCGGATCAACTCATCAATGTACGAGTCAAGGTCTAGTCAAACTTGTGCCTTTGTCTTTGTGTCAGTGAGTGTCCCAATAGATGGGATCGTATGTCCATGCACAACAACATCCATACTCTTTGATTCGTGTGCATGGGAAGCCTGAAAACTACTGATGAGATGTACGATATCTTCATAGTTCTAGATCTGACTCTAGATGCATGCCTTTAGCTCGACCACTCTTGCTTCATCATCTTGGGCAAGTGTAACGGACAACTATCTTATATACAGTACCAAACTTGGAATAAAATGCCTGCATGACTGTCTCAAGGGACAATACTTCATCCAGTATCACCTTCTTCAACTCTACTCATTTGGATTCTATAACACATTCTCCTCCTTACTTGGTTGTATGTAACTCCTTATCCATTTGCTCGTTCTAGCCTATTAACAAGTGAACACTCGAGCTAGTGGCTTCGACATATGCTCTAGTAGCATCTGCCAATGTTGTTGGATGCTTGTGCACATCAAACACTATCACTCATTCTTGAAACTACACAGGAGATGTGTTGTCATCTAGAGTAGACACTCTACATAATTGCAAAACTTTATGTTGCAACTCATCAAATTCTATGTTGTGCATCTCTCCTCCCAGATTGTCTCCAAAGATCTTAGTATCTCCTTGGTTGCTTGGGACTTTCTCTGCTTCCAGAATCGGTGAAGCTAGTGGGTTGTTCTCTTGGAGGTAAGGCATGAGGTCGATGCTTTGCTCTAACTCTTGCTACTCCATATCTGTATACATCTTCTCGAGTGATTATTCGATCTCTTGAGATAATTCCATCTCTTGCAACTACTCACCCTGTTTTCTTGGTGCCAAATGTTCGAATGAGTCTACTAACTGTACGGGCATAGTTTCATCTATATGTACAAGTTGTGCCCTTTGTTGTACCTATTCTTGTTGTGCTTTCTTCTCCTATATGTGCAGATCTTGTTCCTTCCGGAGTTTCGCCTTCAACTCATGCAACTCCTTCATTATTTCCTCCATCCTCTCTTTTTACCTCTTGTGAAGTAGGAAAGTGTTCCCTCTATGGAAAGAGGCAACCCCTCTAGCCCTAGAGTGGGTCTAGTCACATCAAAACAAAACAATAACAAATTTCCTTAAATAGTCATTGTTGGAGGCTTACCTCAAAACCGGTGTTCAATGAAGCTTTCGTTGCACCGCTCCAACTTCTATTTCCTCCTACTTAATGAGAAATCAACCTGAAACACCACAAGAAAATAATAGAACACATAACCAAGAACAAAAATGATCTATTTACTGATAAATTCAAGGAATGATAAGCTATGAAGTAAATTGTACACAATATATAGGAAATCGTTATTGATTGTATCGAAATAAATCAAAAGAAAAGCTTACAACCAATCCTTGATGTCACAGGCCTTCTCGGAGGGTCTGGCTGGTATGTTCTTTCAAGCATTCACTCTCAACAATGGGTCTCCCAAATGGATAATATCTCTCTCTCACTCACAAGATCTAATACAAGGCTAAGGCACTCCACAACCTCTTATCAAACTATCAACAATTTTCTATGAAACTAGTTCACAAAAAGATGGAAAAGATAGATCAACGCCTTAGAATTCAGCCTCTTCAAGGAGGCAATCTCCTTTACATTACACAAATGAACAATTCTTTAATGATTCAATTGAAAAAACCTCCTTTCTATATATAGGAATCTAAGGAGTCACAATATAACCTAGCCCACCTAACAATAATAATATAAAGCCACAAAAATAACAATAGAGGGATTCTATGGGCACAATAATAAAAATATGGGGACGATAGGGGCACAAAAATATTAACAAGTGATACAACTACAATAGTAATGGGGTAATCACTAGTATTATAAGGACCTAACATGCCCCTCTCCTTCAAAAAAAGTGTTGTCCTCAAAACTTGAGTAGTTCTAGATGCTTCTATGTAAAATTCTCAGCCTCCCATGTGGAATCTTCAAAGGATAAGTTCTTTCACTTGATGAGATACTCC
>APFE031379947.1:0-40921 GCA_000404065.3 Pinus taeda | reverse complement strand
CCAGCCTCTAGCATTTCTGCAACCATACGTTCAATTTCACTTTTTTGGGCATAGGGATATCTGTACAGCTTGATGTTTGGAGGAACACTTCCTGGAATCAGATGAATAGCATGATCATGATCACGAATAAGTGGGATAGCTTTGGGAGTCTCAAATACCTTGGAATGATTGTCCAAGACTTTTTGGAGATCTGGAGAAATAGATGATTTTGATCTGGAAACATCTAGCGAACATAATTGTCCAATTACACCTCTTTTTTCCTTTTTTAGAAGCTTTTTCATACCATTAGAGTTAATTATCTTTCCCGGTTTCCCTGCAATACCCCTTAATTCAACTTCCTTTCCTTCCGCAGAAAATTTCATGAAATGTTCTCGAAAATTAAAAGATATTGTACCCAAGGATTGTAGCCATTGGACTCCTAGTACAACATCATCACCTCCCATTTGAATGGAAAACATTGGGCTAGTCAATACATATTCTCCCATGGATAGCTTGATATTAAGGCACTTTCCAGAGAAATTTATCATTCCTTCATTTGCAACCATCACTTGACACTCTGGTGCTGGATATAGGAAGTAATTCAATTCTTTTGCTACCTTACAATGAATAAAATTATGGGTACTTCCTGAATCAATCAACACTATTACCTTTTGCTTCTTGATTTGTCCTGCTATCTTGATGGTTTGAGGAGTGGTAATTCCAGCTAATACATTACAAGATATGGTCGGACTCATTTCTTCTTTATCTGGGCTTTGTTCCTGGAGTACATCCTCTTCCTTTGACCTTTATTACTCCTTCTCTTCTTCCTCTTCATAATCTATGTAGAATAATTTCTTCTCAGCACACTTATGACCTTTAGTGTATTTGTTATCACAACTGTAACAAAGCCCTTTTTCTCTTTTTTCTTCTAATTGTGTTGGTGTCAACCTTATAGGTTGTGGAAGGCTAGGGGTAATAACACTTCCATATTTATAGTTGTGATTGGTATGCTTCCTGGTTGCCATAATTTTTATTTCCATTTTTCTTGCTAACCTGAATGCCTTCTCTAATGAATCAGGTTCCCAAAGGCGGACATCATGTTAGATATTATCCTTTAAAGTTCCTATGAACACATCAATCATATGCTCCTCTAGAATATTTTTTACCCTTATGTTCAATTTTTGGAACTCCTCAATGTGCTTCATGATTGAACTCTTTTGTTTCAGACTTATCAATTGGATAAAAAAAGTGTTGCCTTTTGTATCCTCATAATGTGTTGCCAATTCTTCTATAAAAATTGCCCAAGTTATAATCTATTCACGAGAGCAAGGCCGTTGATACCATACAAACTGATTTAGTTCCAAATATAAAGTTGCAATACGTACCTTTTATGTGTTTTGCACATTATTGAGATAAAAAATTTGCACCATTTGTAATATCCATGTTGTGGGATCCTTGCCATCAAAATTCCTCATATCGATTTTTGGAATATGGTGGGTCTTCGATCCAACATTAGAGTCTATGGAATTATGATTAACATTTCTTTTGTTTTCATCATGAGTTTCCTTTATTACCCTTTCACCATTAGTGACCATTACTTGTAGCAACTATTCATATTTATCTTCAATTCTTCCATTTTATCATCCATGCCATCCAGTCTAGCATCCATGCCATTTATCTTAGCTTCCAGGCCATCCATCTTAGCTTCTATGCCTTTCTTTAAACAATCCATCTTAGCTTCTACACCTTTCTTTAAACCATCCATCTTAGCTTCTACATATTTCTTTAAACCATACATCTTAGATTCTGTTGCTTTTTGTGCAAGTGACAGTTGTTGCACTTGGTCTCGTAATTTTGATATATCATGTTGCATTTCTTCCTCTTGTTCATGAGTCATGCTAGAGCTTTTAGGTTGCTTACTAAGTGTTTGCATTTTCTTTCCTTGGGGCATCAATTACCAATAATAATGCTTTACTATGCCCTTTGAATTCCTTTAAATTAATTTTTCAAACCAAGCTTATGCAAAAATTAAAAAAACAAAACTACATGCCTTTTTTCACTTCGTAGGAGCTTGATATTGAATTTGATGTATCTCTGTAGTTTCAGATCCTCCAGCTCTGAAATTACGATATGTAGTAGCCCTCTACGTCCTCTTTCCAATGCCACTAGTCTAATCCAAATTGGATTCTCCAAGAAAGCGTTATGCACAATCTCCCAAGATGACCTGATTATAGACATTTCCAGAACAACCAACTTGTATGAAGTGCCACGTGTCACTCTTTCATCCTTTGCCACTAAAAAATATGTAAAAGAAACTATAGTCTATTCTCTTTTTGTACCTTCTTACAAAATTTCAATCCGATACTCAGAAAGAAAGTTATGATGATATTCCCCAGGTCACCTGTTTTGGATGTAATTCAAGAGTCTACAAAAAGACCAACTTACTCAAATCATATCTCTGCAAATATAGTGCAAAAAGCTATGAAATTTGGACCCGAGGTTCAGTGTAATTTCATCTCAAATGGGTTTTTTTCTTTCACTTCTAAAATGTCGTAGAAAAAAAATTATAGCGAAAATGCCACGATGACCTATTTGGAGTGGCGAAACCATAGAATCCTAAGTTCTGATACCAAATGTTATGAAACCAGCTCAAAAAAAGATAGAAAAGATGGATCAATGCCTTAGAATTCAGCCTCTTCGAGGGGGCAACCTCCTTTACATTACACAAATGAACAATTCTCGGATGATTCAAATGACAAAACCTCTTTTCTATATATAGGAGCCTAAGGAGTCATAATATAACCTAGATGACCTAACAATAATAATATAAAACCACAACAATAACAATAGAGGGATTCTATGGGCATAGTAATAAAAATATGGGGACAATAGGGGCACAACAATATTAATAAGGGATACAACTACAATAGTAATGGGGTAATCACTAGTATTATAAGGGCCTAACACAATTCCACATAGAAAACTTGTCAAACTCACACCAAAGCTATGTAATCTACTTCAATCGAAAAACAAAGAACTAAGAACTAGCAACCAGTAACTAGTTGATCATAGCAATGGTGAGTGCTTTTAAAGGAGGAAGAGCCTCCATGAAATGAGGGAGAGGGAGCTTATCCTCAACGGAGGTTTCACAAAAGGTGAATCTTCCATCCTAGAGGAGGAAAGGCAACCCAATCTGACCCAACAACCAGTTCTAGAATCACCCAGAAGGCCAACTATTTGAATTAAATCGCCAAATCTGGATCATCGCAAGTCATAAACTAGGGCTTGGCGATGACATTACAAGGAAGAAATGCATTTGGGAAAATCATCACAATTAATATCTTTAGGACTTGTGCCGAGCCCTAAAATTCAATTGTTGTAGGAACCACATGTACACCTATGACGACGTTGCAACGATACAGTTCAAAACAGAGGATCATCGCAGAATTAAAAGGGGCTCACTTGCAACTATGCAAAAAATTAGGCAAAAAGGGTCAATCTGTAGTATTAGAGAGCACTTGTTTAATCTTCTTGCATGAGTGGAAAAATATGGACATGTGTATTTGATGTATGACACAGCAGAGGGACTGAGATGAGGTCAATGACAAATAACTGTGTAACATATGCCCCCTAAAGCATGATGCCCGAGAGAGTGGTATGGGTGAGATGCTTTACGAAATCATAACTGAGCCGAAACATGACGATGAAGAAACTGCAGGTGCAAATAAAAGTGATATCTCTGATAGTGAAATACATGTAGTCTAGGCATTGGTGTAGCCATCCAAAATACATATGAAACTTAGTATGTGGTATGGACACAGCCACCCAGTCGATAAGACCACATATAATGATAAAGTTATGGTCGTAGCCATCCATAAGGACTCAGGTATGGTCGCAACCATCCAATCAAAGAGTCGTGCATATAATCACAAACCAATCCATGCAACCCAAACGTATGCAATATTTGTCTGGGGTCTTGAAACCCTAACCAATCATAGTACAATATCTAGCATGTGAAAAGAGATGCTAAAGTCAATCATGATAGAAAATTGCTTGATTACTAGTCAATGATGGAAACCGTTAACAAGCATGAGAGAGACCACCAATAATGCCAATGGTTCTTAAGGTACTGCCAGTACAATCCACTAAGTGTGAAAAGTGATTTGAATTTGAACGCTTGTAGAATCACCCAATCGAAGACCAATAATGAAAGTCTGTCATCAGGTTGGAAGAACTTGCCATTGATGCGTGCAAGCTCCAAGGTACTGAAAGGGATCTCTAGCTCGACCTCTTGGATAATGAGCTAGTGTCGATAGGAGGTGATCCATCGTAGGAGGGCCATAATGTTTCAGCCATCAACAATGGTAGACAAGGAATAAGTGATAGATGGTGAAACATAGCATCAGAGGAGGAGGTAAGGTTGTGAATTGCAGAAGGATTATACTCTTGAACATATTGATGACATGACTCTGGAATTCGACAACATTTTTCTACCAAGGGATCGAAGGTCTAACAGAGACAACATGGATCAAATTGAATGAGGACAAATGGCAACCCAAAACCCAAGAAGGCCAACGACGATGTGAGGATATCCCAACCTGACGAGAGGAAAAAGTGTCAATGTTCAAGAGTGACTAGCTGCCGTTGGTAACCAACGATGACCTCCAAATTTTCCCCCACCATTGCTGGCGAGTACCCCAATTATTTTTGAAAAACAATCTTGAAGGGGATAGAATATGCTTGTGATATAAGTTCGACCTTCGGACGAATCCAACCTAGTGATATTTTAACAAGCCCTAGGGAGGAGAAGCTCAAGTCTCACCATGAAAATGAGTCCAATGTCGTCAGAGTTTAACGTGTTTAGCATAGGTAAAGCTCGGAGTCTTTTCATGTCTAAAGAGTTTGAAAAAGACACGGAAAATAAAACTCTAGGGGGGCCCCTTTTCATAAATTTTTGTCCCTCGAGCCCCAAAAAATAGAAAACAATACTCGAGAGAATCGCTTGACCATTATGACCAAGGATTACTTTTCGTAATTAGTGTTCCTGATCAGAAAAAGTAAAAAGCGATCGGAGACATGATGTTTCATAACCAAAATTGAACTTGAAACGACAAACATCTGGCTATCTTTTCGCGTTTATATGGTCGGAAAAGAGCTGAAAGCAGACCATTTTTTTATTCTGTTTAATGAGTTAAAAAGGAAAAACTCAACAATCTTTTCATCTTTTATAAGTCAGAAAAGATCTTAAAGAAAACTTGTGGAAAATTTCACAATATGGACCAAGCATGTATTAATCATTAAACGTATAAATCACCTTGTTTCTACATAGAAAAACAAAATATAAGATGTATTCGACAAAAATGCACTATAATCTTGAAAGATTAGGTCAAAAACCCCAAAACCATATGAAAAAACCAAAAAATGTTGCAAAACCCAAACCCTATAGTTTAAAAACCCTAAATTTGAAACAAATATCTACATAAGGCCCATAGTAAATCATTTTTTATATTGTGTTTTGAGTTTTAACCTTTCAATAATTTTTCAACTACATACCTGTGCAATTTTTGGAGCTCAATTTCATCACCTGCGATCAATCATTTCACGCGAGACTTTCACCAAGTAAGTACCTCAATCCCATCCCTGCATTTTGATTGCTTTGAAGTTGAATTTCATGCATTTTGGGTGGCTTTTGGTGAATTTTTTGTTTCTCAACTGCACCTCGGTCGTTGCACAAGTCCCTCACGGGTTAGTGACAATCGAGGATTTTACATGCCACAATCGGTATCGTCGCAAGAAACATGTGTATTTCTATGACGATTCGACAAAAAATGAACTATGAAATCGAGCTGGCATCGTTGTTTTAAAAACAGTTGCGACAGCGCCGCAAATATGAATTTCTCATTCTAGCAACATTTTAAATGGTCAAAATAATTCTAATTGATGTTATTGGTTTATGTAGGGTGTAACAAAGGCGTATGTGTTGCAAGAGTGAACTCATGAGATTGGTAATGAAGGAGGACTCCATGACCCACAATGTAGAAGAGCCTTGTGAAACTGTGGGTTACTGAAATTGTTCTGCACACCACTCCTTCAGGCACAACTAGACTTGCTCGAGTTCTTGATTCACTTGTGGAACCCGATGGAGAGAAAGTTTATCATTCAGGGTCAGGAGATTGAGTTCAATCCGATCAACATGTATTTTCTGATAGCCTTATCTCGTTGAGGTGAGAAACTTCACAAGGAGGGCATGCAGGTTGCTGGAGACACTCTCGATATGCTGATTTCGTGAGCGTGCCCGGGGCACGCAAATCATCCACCAGCGGGAAACTGTAGATCCCAACCATGGAGGACTTGAAACTTCATGTATTACTGTTCATGATCACGAGAGCAGTAGGCTCTTAGGCACAACACAAGGTAACTAAGACCCAACTACGGTTGGCTCTAGATTGCCTTAACCTGACCATGTATGACTGGGCTGAGGCAGTTTCTCTGAATATAAAGAGACAATTGACCAAATGCCGATGTGGTGAGACCAAATAGTCTGGATATGGGTCCATCTTGGTACCGCTCATGTTGGAGTTGGTACCATTACTTCAGCTGTAGGAAATTGACCTTTACACGCTAGGATGGTGAGAGACTCACATCACTAGATGGGCACATGCCCTGCCACGAAGAGGTGGCGGTCGGCTAGTCTCATGGGGAGTACTCTTCCTAGAGTGGTTGGATCGGCAAAAGGGTATTGTTGAGGATTTGCCCTATGTGGGCACAAACTTACAAGGAGACCCTGACATGCTACTCCTGCTCAGTGTGCAATGGGATGAGAGAGGTAACACAATTGGTTAACCACCACATTGTTTATCTGTTTTTTTTTTATAATGTTTTTGGATTTTAGAATATATATGTCTTAATAATCATGTTCATTTTATTTACATATGTGGGACCTGAGAGACTTGTGGTTCTTTCTCCTATGACACGGAGGGAGGAAAACATAGAGCTAGCTCTGTCACCCTCGGGTGGTAATGTAGAGGAGGAGATAGCCCAGAACTTCGAGTTTTTCACCGACGGGGTCCCGGACTATAAGGGGTTTGAGGAGGTCCCATGAGAGTACCAAGGACATACTGCTGGCATATCACCTAGGGTCCATAGACTACTGAGACGAGTAGTGCAGGTGGTGGCAGGTGGTGGTCTGCTATTGGGAGCATAACCCACCACATTAGATGCTTAGGTTTCTTTTTTTGCTATTTTTGAGAGACATGTGTCTCAGATGCATCATAAACACATATTCTATTTTTTGACATACACACTATTTTTTGAGTGCCTCGATGTGCCACACGATATATATATATATACTATTTATGGTTTATTACTATGTCTAAATGCTTGCATACCATGTTTGATTATAAATTTCATAAATGTCTATCTAATACATGATTTTTCAATGCATCAGTTAATGTGTTTAATCTTTTTGGAATGTGTTTATATGTGATAAAATCAAAATTTGTTTCCAATAATCGAACACGCAAATACAACCTTAAAATTTGATGGTTTTTGATGGAGTAATGCCCATTAAGTTGGAGAACAACAAGTTGAGAATCCAGATTCACAATTAATGCACAAATATCAAGGTTAACAGCCTCGTTCAATAGTTCAATGACAATGCTTTATTAAACGACATTGTTTGTGGTACAACCTAGACAAACACCTTGAAGGTTTACTAACTGTGTGGATCGTAGATCACCCATGCCGCATGCCATAGAGGAAAGATTCTGGCTACTGCGGCAGGCACCATCAGAAAAACTAATGTAATGTGCACTAGACATCTGCACAACAAATAAAAAGACACAATAAGTGGCAATAATGCCTACACACCAAGCCACACATGCACACACACTGAAAACACATGTATGTACACAGCAGATGCATGAAATTCATGGATAATATTTTTTGAGATAAAGCTCATTCCGGGGCTTATCTAGAGGGTTCCCTTCACAATCAATCAGCTCATAGGCCCCTTTTTGCAAAACGTGTTTCACAATATAAGGCCCATGCCAAATTGACTCGAATTTTCCTTGCCCCAACTTATAATTCACTTGATCGTATAGTAGGATTAAATCTCCCTTAATGAAAGAAAGAGGATTAATAGTTTGATCGAAGTAAGTTTTCACTCTCTTCTTCTATGCTTCAATGACTAAAGAGGCTAGTCAATGGGTCTCATCTAGCCTCTCTAGGTAAATAAGGTGTTCTTCTACCAGAGTAGTATTCGGGAGCAATTCGACAACTAATTTAAGAGAAGAGATGTCACATTCAATCGAAAGGGTAGCCTCCAGACCATAAACAAGCTGAAATGATGTGAATCGAGTGGCATCCTTCACGGAAGTACAATAGGCCCATAAGGTAGAAAATAACATCAAATGCTAGTTAGACTTGTGCATACCAATGGTACACTGAAGCATCATGACCAACACCTTGCTGACGACTTCTACTTGGCCATTGGCCTGAGGATAATACAACGTCGAACTATCATGATGCAAGCCTAGCTGGGTTGTTGGCTCAGTCATCATATGACCATAGAAATGAGAACCATGATCAATGACAATAGCTTGAGGGACTCCAAATCGAGTAATTACATGATTGAATAAAAATTGAGCCATTGTCTTACCATTGTTAGATAATGTAGGCATCGCCTCGACCCATTTTGTAAAATAATCGACAGTAACAATGATATACCCATGCCCCCTGATTGAGCAAAGGTTATAGGTCATAAAATTTATGCCCCATTTAGCAAAAGGGCTGACGGTAATGAAAATGTGTAAAGGAGAGGGGGGCGCATGCATCTTCCATTGGTAGATTTAGCATGCATAACAAGAACAGACGGTGAGAAGGCAGTCCTTAAGAATAGAGGGCCAAAAAAAACCAGTGTGGAGGATCTTTTGGGCAGTAGCATAACCGAACATATGTCCACCACAAATGCCAGAGTGGTAGTCATTCAAGACTCGTTTAGCTTCCTCGAATGTCAAACAATGGCGGAGAATAGAATCAACACCGAGATGGTAAAGGGTGTCCCTGATAATGCGATAAGACTAAGAATGATGGCAAATATGTCGTCGAGCATCCTTGGACAAAACAGGATGAAAAGAGAACGTTTGGAGGTAGACAATAACGTCCCCGTACCAGGGATTGAGAGTACTGATCAAGAAAAGAGTATCATCCGGAATGCGATCCTCTAACCAAGAGGGTGTGGTAGCAGATGGTAGTGAACAAAGCAAGTCAGCGAAGACAAGGGATTTCTTAGACTTGACCATAGTAAACTCCATATCCAACTCTTTAAGGATAACAATCCATTTTGAGTATTTCCCCCCCAAAAATTGACGCGAGAAGATGTATGTCATCAGGTTGCAATCAGAAATCATGATCATCATGCACAACAAAATATAATGACAGAGTTGTTGGACAGCATGAACATCTACCAAAGAGAGCTTCTCAACATAAGCATATCGAGTTTCCATGTCAAGTAAATTGTAACTAAGAGAATAACAACATGTTCAACACCATCATCATCATCTTGAATGAAGACAATGCCAATTGTGCTATCGGAGGTGTCCAAATAAAGAGTATAGTCACAATGATAATCAGGCGTATGTAATAAAGGAGTAGAAACAAGGAGTACCTTGAGTTTCTCGAATGACTCTTGTGCAGCAGCATCCCAAACAAAGGAGGTGTTCCACTTTAATACTGTGTATAGCCTTTAGCAATTTCAGCATAGTTCAGAATAAAACGATGTAAAAGATTTTCTTTACCCTGCAAACTCTGCAACTGCTGCAAAGAAGCAGAAGGAGGGAGATTCATAATGGCTTCAACTTTGAGGGGATCTAGGTAGATTCCCTCCTTGAAGACGGAAAACCCATGAAGTCTATCGAATTTGATGCAGAAGACACATTTATGTGGATTAAGACGAATACGGTAGTGTCGACAGCGAAGAAAAATTTTGCAAAGATGATTTTGATGGTCATGGAACTTTGCTGAATGAGCTAAAAGGTAATCCAGGTAAGGTTGCACAATGTGATGAATGTCATGAAATGCGTAGGACATTGCGCATTGGAAGGTAGCATTGGTATTTTTTAGACTAAAAGGAGCTTCTTATAAGCAAAGGTACCCCACAGGAAGATGAAGGCGGTTTTGTGTTGATCTGCAGGAAATATATTGATCTGGTTGTAACCAAAAAGCTATCCATAAACAAAAAAATCTCACTCCCAGCATAATCTTCAATGATCTGGTCAATGAAAGGTGTAGGATAATTATCTTTGGGATAGGCACGATTAATGTCGTGGTGGTCAAAAAACCATAATAGTGCCCTACTTCTTGGTCACAGGGACAATATTAGAGACCCAATTAGTGAGCGAGATAGGGTAAATAAACCCAATTTTGAGAAGTTTTTCAACTTCTCCTTTAATAGCTGAAGCCTTTCACGAGTGCATGGGGTGTAAACATTGTCGACCAGGTTTGGCACCAGAATATGTAGGGATCTCATGCACCACGATACTAGGATCAATTCTGGGCATATCTTCATATGACCAAGAAAAAAATCATGAAATTATCTAAAACGATCAGTATAAAGTTGAATCTCCTCAAGAGTGCAGGTTACTCCAATGTGTATATTCTCGACAATCCCTGGTCTGACAGAGATGTCGATAGTCATCATTTGCATAATGTTCCCCATATTTCCTTTAGAGAAAAATTCATGGACTTGAATAGGCATCTAAAGGGTTTAGGAGGGGACACAAGAAGCAAACTACTCAAGACAAGTAGTCATCGCCCCATGGCTAGGGAGAAATGAGGAGCGATGGTGATGATCAAACTAGGAGGCTCCTCAAAAGACATAGCCTCAATAATTGCTTCATCAGAAGGAAATATTTCCTGTAACAGATCTGAAGAAGCACTATCTTCGAGCCAAGGGGATTGTACATATGTGTCGAGAGCCCTTCTTGAAGGAGCAGGTTCAGAAGATAAAGCTGATGTAGAAACAATTTCGACATAATTGAGCTCGGCAGGACTCAACAACATGACATCGCCCCAAGATTCTACCTGATCAATAAGAGGGAGGACCCAAGGATCAAGATGGATAGAAATCATATTGATGGGAGCGATGTTGGGAGGTGGGAGAAAAAAAACACTCATGAGGGTAGGATCTTTAAAAATTCTAGCACCCACACTCTCATTTGGAACAGAAGTATGCTACATAAAAGACATGTTTCCATCGGAAGAAGAAGAAGCGAAGAAGGACAATTGGTCAACCGTGACAATTTTCCCTTGATGGGGAAAATGGACACAAAATATAGGTGAAGCTACAACTCACATGGCATATGTCCAGCTTTGACCTAAGAGGAGGTTTAAGTCAAATTCGCATTGACAACTTCGACCTCAACCTCAACTATCTTCCCTTCCAGAGTAATAGGCAAATGCACGAGGATACTGAAAGGACAAGAATCTGTTCCATCAAAGTCTTCCAAGGTATTCGGTGACTGACTCAATTTCAGGGAACCAATAGCCTTCCCACAAGTAATAGACATGATGCAAGTGGAGGCACCCTCATCAATAACAGTACGATGAATATTCTTAGAGTTAATGATGACTTAAATGAGGAAAGCAGTCTGATGAGGCAATCTCGGTACACGATTATCATGACCAAAAGTGATCAAATCTGAATCGGCTCGGTCAATGCCACCAACAGCTGATAGCAGAGACTTCCTCTAGAAGGGACAACTTTGGAGGACTTCCAACGCAAACATAGCTAAAGGGGCTTGGGCTAGGTCCTCAACGATGCTATAGTGCTGCACGACACAAGCATTAGGATTGTAAGAAGACTTCCAGAGCACTCCTTTGGGAGGAGGTCAAATGACTAACTCAGTACTAGGCCGCTCGATATGGAGAGGACCAATACTAGACGAAGGAACACTGGAGGGGATTTTGATTTCCTTCACAGTGGGTGGAGGCTATTCTCTTGACTGAGTACTAATATGGATGGGAATCATCCTAGCAATAAAGTCTTGAGAGCTAAAAGTGGAAGAAGATTTAGGTTTATGCCACCATTTGAGTCTGTTGTGAGGGAAAAAGCTCTTTGAGCACAGTAGGAGTCCTAGGGGCACCTTTAAGCACATGACTAACCTCAGACCATCTAGGACAGTCTTTAATATAGCGATCCTCATCGTAAATGAGACAACTATACTTAGGTTTACACTTGGCACCTTCCTCAGTCAGAGGGTTAGGAGGATCCTACTTTGGTTGATCGGCTCTATTCTTCCCTTTACCCTTTTTCTTACCTTTCGAAGTCTTATCTACCATGGTGGATTGGACGTCATTAAATTAGGAATTTTTACCAGGATTGGATGGGGCTTGAGAATCATTTTCAGTTGGAGCAGTAGACTTTTTCTTCGCAGGGTTAACGGAAGAATTTCTGGAGGATGAGCTAATGGAACTAATGGCACCATCAACAAATGGCGTTGACGGAGCTTTGGAAGTTCCAGGTCACGGAGAATCAGGAAAATAATAATATAGCGTACCAGATTGGGAATAAACCAAGTCAAGATACTGAGCACATGTGATAGCCTACTCTTCAGTAACAGATTCCCCCATAGCAATATCCCGAGCTATCAGTCCAACAAACGAGGTTGTAAACTAGTCAATTAGAAGCTGATCAGGGATCTAGAACTTAATCAAATGACGATGCCTCTTCCATTCATGAAGATGATCAGAGATATGTGTTGCTGTGTCTTGTTTCAAAGATGTTAGGAGGTATGCGCCAATTTCATAATGAATCGTCTACTGAAAAATGAGTTAGAAATACCATAGCAAGTGAGTTAAAGTCCTAGAAAGTTCCATGTGCTAGCTCAATATATCATTTCCCGGCAGAGCCAGTGAGAGTCCGTTAGAATAGATGAAGCTGGATAGAATCATCAAGCCATAAGTTAGATGAACACCATAGGTGATAGGTCATGACATGAGCTTGAGGATCTTCTCCAGATTTACTGTTGAATTTAGGACAATCACTAGGAATCTTAGTTGGAACTAGTGGCCAATATGGATTATGAAGGATGGGATCATTTGTTAGTTTTGACACATCAGGGAGTTCCAAAGTCACCAAGAAAGGTAATTTAGGATTAAAGGACATCTGAGGCTGTGGATCAGAGTCAGCATTAGGGTTCCATCTAGTTCCTTGTTGCCCCCATTGATTTTGCTCGTAAGGGATTTGTCCGTAAGGATTTTTTCCATAGGGATTATAGGTGTAACCAAATGGTTGACCCCGAATTTGACCACCAACACCCCATTGATTACCAACTTGACCAATAGGAGCAACATACGGCTACTGAAAATTCTGATAGGGATTGACCTGCGGCTGTTGATAATTTTGATACAGAGCAGTTTGAGGCTACCCTTGGGGTTGTTGAAGGTTTTGAAGACCATATTGTGGGTGAGCTCCAAAATGTGCCTGGGGTCTAGGCTGCATTTGATAAGCAGGTTGGGTTTGAAAGCTAACTTGAGTTTGGAGACCACGTTGGGTCTAGAGTCTAGCTTGGGTCTGGAAACAGTGTGGAGCTTGAGAAACAATGAGCGTTTGAGTTCCCGGTTGACTAGGTGATAGATTAACTTGACCAGACGGAAATCCTTGTGGAAATTGAGGCTGACCCATCTAGCTAGAAGGTTTTCCTTGTTGAGACTGAGGTTGACCTATTTACCTAGAAGGTTGCGCTTGCTGGGTAATGGGTTGACCTTGTAAAATCAAAGGTTGGCCTAACTAACCAGAGGATTTAGCTGGCTAAATAGTAGGTTGGCCTTGTGGATTCGGAGGTTGGCCTACATGTCCAAAGGGTTGACCAAGCTGGACAGTAGGTTAGCCTTGCTAGATTTGAGGCTGACCTACCTGTCGAGAGAGGTGACCTTACTAGGCAGCAGGTTGGACTTGTTTGATGTGAGGCTAACCAGGTTGACTAGAAGGCCACCCAAAGTAAGTAAAAGAGGAACCAGTGAAGGCCGAAGGTTGTCCCTGTAAGGATTGTCCTAGTGGGCCAGTAGGTTTCCCTGGATAAGGTTGCCCTTGATACAACTGCCCATAGGACGACTTCCCGTAAGACAGCTGACCTTGATAGGGTGGACCTTGAAATGCCGAAGGCTGTGCTTGGCCACCATGACAACCAGTATGACCCCAAGCAACAGATAACAGTACAAAAACCTTAATCGCAGGCTAAGATGGGAAGGATCTAGGATGATAAATATGAGATCCTCAAGAATCATAATAATGAAATGGATTCTGTGGATCCATATTTTGAAAAGCATACATGTACTAGTCATATTTCCACCCTACTGAAATGGAACTGGAACAAGGTGGAACACTACTGGTGGGATTAACAACTCCAAATGACGATGCTGAAGGACCACCACTAGTAGGACCAAATAAAGGTCTAACAACAGTGGTCACCACCAAGGATACAACGACGACACTAACAGCGGGAGCTGAATAAGCCACAAAAGCAGTAGGTATAGTCGGGATAGATGTGATAGTCCCATTATGAATATAGGGTATAGATGATTCTGAAGTCAGAGCTACCATATGAGACCACATGGAACTCGTAGGAGGAGACCTGGAACTCATGATATCAGCCAAAGCATGGTAGAGTAAAGGAAATGTGATACCAAGAGAGGTAACACGGAAGGGTGAAGTTTCCGTAAGTATAGGGATTTCACCACTTGCCATAAAGATTTCTTCACTAGAGACGGGGTTCGTCTCATCCATGTTAGAAGAAGACATCGGGACCGAAACACCAGAAGGAGTAACAGGGAAATATTCTTTGGAAGGTTCCCAAATGGGGTTCCTATTAATATTGTACAACTCCTCTTCCGGGGCACGAGAGTTAAGTGGTTGAATACTTGGAATAATAGGAAGGGTATCATTGACAACCGGTACCTTAGAAGCGACAGAAGATGAAAAGACTTGGTCACTTGGTACAGGAGATGGGATTGGTGATTCCACCAGGATGATTTAACTCAAAAGTCCTAGGAAAAGATAAATGATTAGGGAAAACAATCCTATGCAAACTAAAACGCAGTCAAGACTTAACAAAGGAAAATGTGAATGTGGCCGAATAAATTTTATGACACAGGAATAAAACTTGACCTTTTCATTTTTAAAGAGTCGAGTAAAGGACAAAACATGACTCTAGTCACCTTCGAATATTTAATGAGCCTCAAAGGAAAAGTTCTCAGATGATCCTTTTATTTTAGGGAGTCGAAAAGGAACGAAAGTGACTACTCTAGAGAACTAGGCAAAAGGTTTACCAGACAAGCTGTAAAACTACATATACACCTTAGTGATCAAATGAAAGAGAAATGACCAAGGAATTTCCATACAACAGTCAATCCTCCCGAATGTTGTGTTCGACACATTACAGTTCGTAAGGTGGCAAACATGGCTTCCTATAGATGAGGATGATAACCTAGTGGGGTCTCCCGATATATACTCAATGTTACGGGGAGCACAAGTCCGTACTAGCAACTATTGAGTCACAGAAGGAGGAATCACCCAACCTTAAGCAAAAACAATAGTGGCTAGGTTTAATGACATTAGAGCACGTTTCTAGCCTAGACCTCTAAATAATGTGCATTAATTTCCAATGAGTTGTTAAGTTCATTCAATTAATTTTAGAGTTGATCTTGAATTAGGCTTCGGTTTTCAGGCCCTATTGTATATATGCCAAAAATCCCTAGGATACAACTAGAATGATTAAAGCATCAATCGTTTTAATGAACACCTACTTAAAGGAAGGTAGAGAGTTCATTCCCAAGTAAACACAAAACCAAGACAAACAATTGCAAGCACTAAGAAACACAATGCATCAACACATTAATCCTAAAGTGCATCGATACCACTAATGAAAGATTTAAAGTTCACTTTCCAATTTCTCAAACACGAAAATTTGTAATGCAAATGTACTTTCACTTTCGTGTACTAAATGAATTCAATCTCTTGATTTTTTTTTTTGAATTTAAAGAGACAAACAAGAAAGTGTAAACCTGATTGATCCAAAAAATGGTGATCTATGCTTTATAGTGAAGAAATCGAATCAATATGAAAAATTGGATCAATAATGAACACTAAAAATCAACCATCAAGAAAGCAAGCAGCAAAAAGCTTCAAGAAAATCAATAAGGTGGTTGCGGATGAACCTTGGATAGACAAGTAACCCAAGCAAATGGTTTGAAACACTTAAAAGAGCTAGGTCATAGGGTCTAAAACACAAGACTCACTAAAATGAAATCAAAGTGCGACAAGCCTTAACCAAAGCAATCAAAACAAGCTAATGGGAGATAGAAAACAGTAGGGGATAAGCAAGACTGATGGTTTCAAGAGGCAAAGTTGTAAAAAACAACTTGTACAGGAATCGTCGCGGGCCTATAACAAAAAACTTGTCACGATAAGCCAATCATCACAAGGGTAGAGACAACAACGGAGCAACGTCGTCACAGGGGTACACCTATCTTCTGCAACGGTCCGATTTCAGGAATAGTCGTGACTATATGACAGGTAATTAATGATGCACAGATTTACTAAAGAGGACAGGGCGACATCATTACAACTGTTAATATATCTTAAGCAATGATTTTAATAAAGGGAAAAGACAAGTCACAACACCCAAAAGACACTAGGCTATCCTTTCAAACAGTAAGGGGAATTCCCAAATTGACCTAGGTTATCCAAAAACTGAAGGTGCAACCCCAAAATTCAAGAGACACTAAATCAAAAGACAAACCAAGAGTAAACAAGAAGAAAACATACAAAGGACTCCCCAGTAGAGTTGCCAACTTGTGAAGTAGGAAAGTGTTCCCTCTATTGACAAAGTCAACCCCTCTAGCCCTAGAGTGGGTCTAGTCACAACAAAACAAGACAACAATCAATTTCCTTAAATAGTCATCTCTGGACGCCTACCTCAAAACCAGTTTTTGATGAATTTTTTGTTGCGTCGCTCCAACTTCTGTTTCCTCCTCCTTAATGATCAATCAACCTGAAATTCCACAAGAAAACAATAGAACATGCAACCGAGAACAAAAATGATCTATTTACTCATAAACTCAAGGAATGATAAGCTATCAAGTAAATACAAGATATAGGAAATCATTATTGATTTTATTAAAATAAATCAAAAGAAAAGCTTACAACCAAGCCTTGACGTCGCAAACCTTCTTGGAGGGTCCAACCGGTATTCAAGCATTCACTCTCAAGAATGGGTCTCCCAAATGGATAATATTTGTCTCTCACTCACAAGCTCTAATACAAGGCTAAGGCACTCCACAACCTCTTATTAAACTATCAGCAATTCCACATAGCAAACTTGTTAAACTCACACCAAAGCTATCTAATCTGCTTCAATCCAAAAACCAAAGAACTAGGAACTAGCAACCAGTAATTAGTTGATCAAAGCAATGGTGAGTTCTTTATAGGAGGAAGAGCCTCCATGAAATGAGGGAGAGGGGGCTTATCCTCAAGGAAGGTTTCACAAAAGGTGGAAATTCCATCCCAGAGGAGGAAAGGCTACCCAATCTGACCCAACAACCAGTTCTAGAATCACCCAGAAGACTGATTGTTTGAACTAATTCGCCAAATCTAGATCGTCGCAAGTCATAAACTAGGGTTTGGCGATGACATCATAAGGAAGTAATGCGTTTGGACCAATCGTCACAATTAACATCTTGAGGACTTGCGCCAAGCCCTAAAATTCAACTGTCGTAGGAAACACATGTACACCTGCGACGACATCACGACGACACAGTTCAAAATAGAGGATTATCGCAGACTTAAAAGGGGTTCACTTGCGACGATGGAAAAACTTAGGCAAAAAGGGTCATTCTTCAGTATTAGAGCGTGCTTGTTTAATCTTCTTACATGAGTGGGAAGATATGGACATGTGTATCTAATGTATGACACAATGGAGGGGCTGAGATGATGTCGACGATAAATTACTGTGTAACACCTCTGCCTTTGTGCGGTCCTCCTGTCACGTTGTTGACTCTTTGCCTTTATTACCAAAGTTGATTTCTACACAAGTGGGTGTGCTTTTAACTTCCAGCTTTATTTTTCCTCTATGATGTCGATAATATTTCGCTTACCATTGTCATGCATCGCTATGTTTACCTATGATGTTGTTGGTGTTGGTGCTCTCCTAGATGCTACTTCACTAACCATTCCACAATGATGCCGACCGGTTCATTGGGCCTGGAGAAGTTGTAAAAATATCTCCATGGGCACAAATTGCATCCAAGATGTAAGAGGACATGTATATTTCTCCTTTCTAGCCATTGGGTGGCTGTAGAGCTCCCGTGACTTGTTCCTTCAACCTATGAGAAAACATGTTGGACCAGTTGCATGCTTTTCCTTCACTGGCCAGTTGATCCAACACGAATACCCAACTTGGCAGGAAGGTCTCTGTGCTTTCTTGGCCATACAAGCGCCATGCAAATATGACCAAGCATTGATACACCTTTCGTAGTATCTTCATCTTGTAAATCTAGTTGGGTGCCATTTACCCAATTCTTCAAGATATCCCTGGAGTTGGCATTACTGTTGGGCAAGTTGAGGGGTGTTTCCATGGTGATCACTAGCTTCAAAAAACAGTAAATCTTTCTGATAATCGTGTGGCTTGAAGGTAGCAATATTTGTCTCGCTAACACTACTCAATTTCAACATCTCAAGATTAGTGTGTGAGACAATCCAATGCATCATGTCCGCGCATGGGAATGTGAGATACCTGCATACAATCCAGTAAAAGTCAAACTTGTGAATGTTCACATAGACTTGGAGGTCCTTGAGATATTCCCCAAAAGTGCCTAAGAATGCATCATTGACCTCTTTCCATTTGATCTTGATGTATTTGTCTACGATCAGCTTGGTGTCTTCATAGATCGGAAAACTTGTAGACACTCAATTATCTGTTGCTCCAGTTGTGCTTCCGTCGGTGTCCATTGACCCTGCCATCTTAGAGGCCATTGATCCTGAACTCTTAAGAGATGGATGGACACCTATTGTATTTGGATACATTGAAACATGCATGGAAAGAAATATGTCAGTTAAAACCAAAGAAAACTTGAGGAATGATATGCAACATACCTGGGGAACCACCAGAAAGGATTGCACAATTTTCAATGGGAGACCAGAAGAATGACTGTCGGACTTGCACAAAAGGAAATCTAGACTATTGGGAGGTTGATTGACTATTGGAATTTTCCAATGTGCAATCAAAACTAGTTTGTTGGGTGCTGGGATTGCACAATGTGTAATTTGGCTGGAAAGTGTTGCAGGCCCAAGGACTGTATTACATAATATTTTGGGCCAACAGTCACTACCAATCATAATTACATAAGGAAATACTATAGGGTAGTCACTTTCTAGAATTATGCATTTTTTGGGAGGAAGGCAAAGCCTTCCCTCTCATAATTTCGCAATGTTGTCTTAGTGAGGCAGAGTCTGGGCCAAGGTTGCCCAAACCCGCCAACAGGAAACTGAAAGCAAATGAATATGTGAATGCATGGGGATACCTAGTGTAAGTAGGAGTGAATGATTGTGCATGGAAGTAGTGAAAGCAATATTTAGAAAATGGAACAATATGCATGTGTGTGAAACAAATCATTGAATCAACGATTGTTTTGCAAAATAGTGTCATGAATGCGATAGCAGTGAGACGCTAACAAAAAATGAAACGGTGCTTGTACAAGCTATCATGCATGAAAATGATAGCAAGAATTCACATAGATCAAGCAAACAACACTAACACAAGCCAAAATGCAAAAAATGATAGAAATGTTGCAAAATACAAGTTTAGCAGAATTACCTGGAAATAGTTGAGTTCGGTGTGTCAATTACTCCTCGGTGTGTTGGTAGTGAGCCTCCAAAACGAAGCTATAGCAAAATTTTGGAGGGTATTTGTAGCCACTACAACACGATGATAGTAAATTTATAGTAGAGGGATGGTAGTTTAGGAATTCTTATCCATTTACCTATCTAGGCTTGAGATCCAATTAAGATGATATGATGAACTCAAGAGATAAGAGGTGAAGTATCCAAGGTAGGATCATATAGGACTCAAGTTTCTTATCCAAGGTAAATGGTTAAAACTACCCTTAGAAGCTTCTAGAAGAGGAATATTTTGGATTCTTTTTTATTTTCCTGAATTTCTAGAATCAATGCACCCCAATCAAGGAGAAAATTGTTGTTGATCAACAATGGTGTGTAAAGGAGAAACAAATTTTTGATTGTAAGTATCTAAAGGGGAAGAGTGTGTTGTGGCTTAAAAGCTTTGATTTGAAGAAGTTAGACCCATAAACATAGTTATTTGGAAAGGTCATGCCTAGGGATTTGTGTACCAATGATGGAAACATGTTTGTAAATGATGATTGATCTAGTTTGCAAGTGTATTGACCAAATGTGATGAAATGACCTATAACAGATTGACCCCTAAATCATAAAGGCATAAACTATAGTTTATGACTCAAGTGATTTACCTTCTGAAAAGTTCAGATCAAGAACAATTGGTTGAGATCATCATCTGTTACAATACATTTACATCATGGTATATTTGTTGAGGGAGGTATACCCATTCTCAGCACATAAACTAATATTACATGTACAATGATCAAGAATTTTTTCCATTGATGATAAAGTGTGGATCCATGCTCTGATGAATGTTTATATGATTTTGGCCATCATATTTTGTAATCTTGCATTGATCCTGAAATTGTAGCTCGGGTTGATGGAACTAGATTGGGGGTCTTCTATCTTGTTCACTTGATTGTCCAATGTACGAGTTTAACCATGTGAATAAAGGAGTTGTAGTCAAACATGGTAGACACCATCTAATTACAAACTAATGATGTAAGCTGTTAACAAGTTTGAGAGAAACCATCGATGATGTTAATGTCTCTAGAGGTACAAAAGTACAATCCATATGGTGTGAATAGATGAGTTTAAATTAAGCACAACATACAATATTTCGGTCGAAGGCTAATGATGAAAACCTATCACCGAGAGTGAGGAAACTTGCTATTGATATATACAAGTCCCAAGGTACTGAAGGAAGAGTTTCTAAGTCAACATCCTCAATAATGAGTTGATGTTGACCAGCAGCAATGCATCGTGGGAGGGCTTTGATGTATTCCCCATCAATGAGAAGAGACATGCATGATGATTTGAGATAGAATGATGTCAATGTGGAATTAGTTCAGGAATGAAAGGCATGGAATGAAGGCTTAAAATTTTCATAACATATATTAACTAAATGACTTCTCTTGAACATATTGGCAACACTGAATGGAGTTCGCAACATTGACCCAAAACCAAAAGTGGAGCCTTTGAAATGGAATGACGAACCAATAGACAAGAAGATTTCCCAATAGAACATCCACAAAGATGAAGTGCAAGAGCATCATGTTTAAGAGTGACTCTCTACAATTAACAGGTGGAGTACCCTATTTTTCCAATCTCTCATACCATTTCTAGTCAGTACCTCTTTATTTTTTAACAAGCTTGAGGAGGATAACATATTCTTGATATGTAAGTTCATTCTTCAGATGAATCCATTTGAGTATCTTTAACAAACCCTAAGAAGGAGAGGTTCAGTCCGATCATTTTCGATGATTCCAACATTGTTTGATGTTTTTACAAGTCCATTGAAGGTCTAACTCGACTTCTTTTTCATGTTTATAGAGTTTGAAAAAGATGTTAAAAATAAAAATCCAAAGGTTGTTTTTCATAAATAGTCTCTTGAGTCTGAAAATGCAGTAAACAATACTCAGAAGAACCTCTTGTCCATGTTCGACTAAGGTATTCCTTTTTCGTAAATAGCTTATCTCAGTCAAGAAAATGGTTAACCTTATACTGATCAAACATCTTTGCATTTACTTTAAGGATTTCAAAAAGACAAGTGCTCAGAAACATTTTTCATGTTTTGGGGGTCTGAAAAGTGCTGAAAGAGAACTCCTTATCGAGAAACAAGTGGTATAAAGGGTAGGAACTGGTACCATCCATGATGGAACTTCTAAAAACATGTAAAGGTCAAGAGGTTCACTAATAATACCACTCATCGCAATGGTTCCTCGGGAAAGGGTAAAAAAACCAAGTGAAAGCATATGATCGGCCAAGCAGGTGAAGATGATGGAATGAGAAAACCAAGGATTATCTAGTAGAATCAAGCTAATAAAAATGGAAATCATGAAAATAGGATGAGGATGGTTTCATTTTTTCACAAGCTTGAAACATGGGAAACTATGCTTGAGATTTCTTGAAGATGGTAACATTTTTTCACAAGCTTGAAACATGAGAAAAACTATGCTTGAGAGTGGTTTCATTTTTATAAAAGCTTGAAACGGAGAAAAAATATGCTTGAAATAAGTTTTCATGCCACCAGCATAATGACTCAATTCTAGGCAAATTCCCCCCAAGATTCATTTCATTCACCCAAGTATACTACTGGTTACTAACAGATGAGCGGAATGAGTGTTCATTTATGAGATAAAGTGAAAGACAAGGCTAGGAATTTATGAGATCTAATCAAAGACTCAAATTGAAATGGAATTATCATCATATGGGAGAAAATTTTTATAGGAGGGATCAAAGGATCCAATGGAGAGATCAAACTCCAATGTCTCTAGTATATTATGCACTACATCACTTACTAGATCATCGGTAGACATGGGCATGGAATAGGTTGCCACATAATTAATATGTGATGGGGGAGATACCACTTGCATATAAGGACCATTTAGGGATTTTGGTTGATTGGGAGTCAAATTAGGACCAACAAGTGAAATATGGTCAATGGTCATGATTCTTCCTTCATGTGGGAAACACATCAAATGAAAGAGTGAGGAGGCAAGATCTCTAATGACATAAACATAGTCATCCCTAAGGAGTAAATTAAAATCAAAAGGGCCTTGGACTACCATCACATCGATATAGATACTATTTCATCCCAAAGTAATAGGTAACTTAGGCTAATGTTTGACTTGTTCCTCTATTAAATGCCAACAAATTATGGTAATATGCATAAGTTGTGGAGAACAGAAAGCTTTCCAAGCAGTTGAGGACATAATACTAAGAAACATGCCTTCATCTACGATTGTGTTAGGTACATACATATTATAAGCCTGTACTATGATCTAGAAGGGCACAAAAGGAGGAATATGATATCATGTGAATCCACTCCAATTAAAGGAAATGACCATACTACTAGGAGGGGGTGTCATGTGAACTAGAGAACTGTCCCCTTGTGCTATGGGAATAGGATAAATACTCCCCTATATTACGGGAACATGAGGATTGTCCCCCTGTGCTATTGTAATCCTCCAAATTCATTGGAATCTAAATAAATGAGAAGAAATTGAGTAGTATGGAGTTCACTCTCTATGGTAAAGGTATGATCAAATGAAGGTGGAATCAAGTCAATGTTTTTCTAAACCATTGGTTGGTCAGGAATGGACTCATGGGATTCATTCTCAGGGAGAGTGGGATTGACTAGAGATGGATTGTTATCAATCACTTCATCAACTAGAGGAGGATTGGAAGAAAGCTTTCAATAACCAAATAGAAGATGAGGCTAAGAAACTGTAAGGTTTTCCACCACTTTTGAGGCTTCATCCATACAAGGAAAAAGGTGATTAGGATGATTTCATTCACATAATCTACAAGTAAACTTGAATCTACCCATCTTCCCATGGACCTTACTATCACTAGGTGATGGTTTATCACCAGCATGATCTCCAGATGTTTATGACAAAGGCTAATGTGATACTATGTGACAAAATTCTAATATCTTAGGAATACCATGACAATCTCTAAGAAGGTGGTCATCCTTACATAAATTTCAAGGGAATTTAACTTTGTAGGGTTGATTGGAAGGTTTCTCCATACTACTTGCATTGGTAGCAATGGTTTCTTGGTTTCCCCCTGATTATTTTACTTCTTCTTCTTCTTCTTCTTCTTCGTAGCTTCCTAGTTACTAGAATCAAAACTTTCACCAGGCAAGAAGGAAGAAATGGATGAAGAAACAATAGATTAAGAAGGAAAAGGGTATACCTTTTGATCAACTTTACATTGATGTTGTTTAGGTGGAGGAGAACTTGGTTGAGGAGAAGTTTAGACACTATAAACTAAGGAGTTCGAGAAAAAACAAACTAGTAAACCAATGGTAAATATGAGAAGGGACAACATTTCCATATAAGGAGAACCTATATTTCCAAAAGAAGGAAAAGGACTGGGATTCTTGTAAGAGGTGTTTCCTTGATTGGTAGACTCAGGAACTATCACCGTTATTCTCAACTTAAGATCCACTAAGGAGTTGTTACACAGTCAGGATGTTGTTCCATGGTCAAATAATTGATTTTACAAATTAAAGACACAAAATAAAAATGAAAAGGGATAAACTAGGAAAAAAGGATTACCAAGTCAATGTGAATTACAATATACTACCTTTGAGAACCAAGGATTTATGTATGACCAAGAAATCTCCCCAGATGTTGTGTTAGTTGTATCACAATATACATCGTGGCTGACTCGATTACTTAAGGTGAGGAAAGCAACCTATGGTGAACTTCCAAAATATATTCAATGGTACGTGGAAGTGTAGTCTGTGTTAGTGTTGTATAATTTATAAATATACGATGATAGTGTTCCCATATACTTTTCATGTGTGGAGCGCCATGTAATATACCCGAAGGTACTTGGAGAATAGTCTAATACACTTACATACGTGGAACGAAATTTCACCCTTGGAATGTAACGTTGGAAAAAATGAGAACTCCTATGTTTATATATGTTGGAACACGTCTCTAGCCTAGACCTCTATTTTTTTCTTTAAATTTAAAATACTCCTTAGGTTAATTTAATAAATTTTAAGGTATATCTTGAATTATGTTTTGGTTTTCAAGGCTCACCGCAAATTTCACCTGAATATCCTAAAAAATCCATTCTATCATGATCAAATGAAACTTTTCTTTCAAATAAAATCGATATACGGGTAGGAAGAGAACAAAAAATGATGCATAATGCAAGATTAAACAAAAATATTGTTAAACCAATTCCCCTAATACAACTCTTCCAAATTTCAGTTTCCAACACAAATGCCTAAATGCATAAGATTTTTATTTTCCATCCACTTAATTTTTGAGATGAAAACTAAGATATTTTCTAAATAACTGATAAATAAAATTATTCATATCAATGAGAGAAACACCAATTCTTTTAAACAACCAATGATCAAGCAATCATTTTTCTACTGACCAAATTGACAAAAACAAACTAAAATACCAACAAATTATTATCAAAGCCAATAAAACACTAAAGCAAACAAGATGAAGGCTTTTTAGAGACCAAGGTACTCTCAAGGACACAAGGAAAACTAGCTGGAACAAATATAATTACAGAGAATATTACAAAAAGTTAATTTTGTTTCATCAAACAATGGTCAGCACAGGTGATGAAAGGGCACTAGTGCTCTACAACACAGGTGAAGAGAAGGTTGGGGAGTGTTGCAATGCCTTGTCTCCATACTAGGGGGAGTGTTGATCAAGAAAAGGTAATCTAAAAATGGGACAATAAAGGCTTCTTGTCAGCTTACAAGAACCTCTCCTTCCTCTAAAGCTTAAATATTTCCCAAGTCTTATGATTAATGAATTTCGAAATTAAAAGTGCTTGACATAGGTGTATGCTTGTGTTTGTCTTTAACTCTTTATTTGCTTTAAGTAGCTTTAAACTGATATGTAGCATATAAAACTAAAACAATGCAACAAATAAACATCATACACATAGCAACAAAATGCAGTAAACAACCAAACCACATAGACAATAAGTTTAACATGGAATTCACCCTGATATCTTGGGCTACATCTCCTTGAGCTCTAATCAACTCTATTAGACTCTTTGGGATTATGGCTAAAATCTTTTACAAGCTCCATGCTCAACTCCATTGGTTTACACTGAACCTATGGGTTTAGAATGCCATCTTACCTTTGGCTGTCCTCACTCTCCAGGAAAATCTAGGCTTCTCTAGACTTGACTCCTTCATTCAATGCTCTGAGCTTCTTGAGATTTTGGCTTCTCTGACTCCCTCAGAATTCTATATTGTCTATGGAACTCCTTATTCTATCTTCAACACACTCTAGACACCAGAAATAGCTTGATCATTTCGATCTCTTTGTTGTTCTACAACTTCATTATAGCATCATGGCTCTTAGAAGTCTACTTTGAGCTCTTTGGCTCTGCAACTTTGCCTCCAACCTTTAGTGGCTCCGCCTCTACTCTCAGCTCCACCTCTTGGCTTTGGCTCTCTAGCTCTTAGCTCTAACTTTAGCTCTTAGCTCTCGCTTTGGCTCTGGCTCTAGCTCTTGGCTCTAGCTTCGGCTCTTTCTGAGCTTCTCTTGGCCACTGTGTGCCTCTATAGTTATCTCGACCTCCAAGCAAATCTCGACAATCTTCCAGCGACCTCCAAAAGACTTTCAGCTCCCTGGTTTCACTTGACCTCCAAGCGACTCCCAAAAACTCTCTTAGCTACTCATAAATTCATCTCTCTATGTATTTGTCTAGCATCGGTTACAATCCTCCATCATGGAAAACCTTACTGTTTCACCACAAGAATCCATTCATAGTGGAAAGGAACCGACGATGCTAGAGACCCGATCATTTTTTCCTTCCTCTGGCTGTAACGGCCAAAATAATGGAAATACGCAGGAAACACATGAAAAACCCATCATGGGCATTTTACCAGACTTCAAGTAATATAGGATCATGCTTAAAAATCTATTGGGTCCACAGTTTCTAGGAAAATTAGTGTCTTTTCGATTGACTAGCCCTCTAGGTTTGGTAGCTACCCTAGAAACAACAATTTAAAGTAATTCAATGATTTCTTCTATGTATAATGGATAAGAGAAAGATGAGAGGACCAACATGGAACTTCCACTTAATCCTTTGCTCGATCTTTCTCCCCCTTGACAGAGCTTGCAACTCCTCTCCGTACTTATCCTGCTTGAAGAGTACCTATAGAAACATAGTAGCAAAGAACCATCAAAGCATCTTGATCTATTGTAACATAAACACTACAAAATCAGATGTATAATGAACATATAGTGGAATTCACAAATAATAACATTCACAAGTGCACAATTATATGGACGAAAACTTAAAGAAATTTATTAAATAGAAGGGAGAATTGCAACCCAGTTGTCTGATCCAGCATCATCCTCCCAGCATCAATCCCTCTTCACCTCATGAAATAGCAATATCACACCAACAATACAATGCTCTTATCTCAAACACAAACTATCAGCACTTCCTTGCAATTCACAATATTCCAGCCTCTGGATCTCTTATATGAGGGATCCAATTATAAATGTGTGAAAGAGTATGAGTCATCTCTAGGGTTTTGATTAATGTCATTCAACTTGCTACAATTGATTCCACTTGTTACAATTGGTTCCACTTGGAGATTTCTTGGATCTCTTACTCATCCCTGGGCAAATATAGAGAGGCAAGTGTCATAAGAGAAGTTTCTAGAAGATTCCATGAGCATCCATTTCGCAAACTATCTCGGAAATTTGTCCATCCTTGCCCATTGCACCTTGTAGAAGGCCTAATCAGTATGCATCACGCCTGGCTAGTATAGAAGTCAGTATGCATTGCACCCTGACAGTGGAGTAGTTAGTATGGTCGAGTTTAGGCCAATTCTGGATGGTTTCTCAAGTGGAATTTTTGGGGAATGATGTAATTAGATGACCATGTTCTTTTAAGGCATGAAACAACACTTTTAGGGGTTGAAAGTCCCTATTTTATTGACATATAAGATGGAGGTTGAAGTGCCCAAATATGTCTATAACAGTTTCCCCCTAAAGCATGAAGTCGTAAATCTTGATTTCGGGTGAAATGCTTTATAATGAGGATCTGAGGTTTCAAACTGGAAGGTGACCTGTATAAGATACAATACAATACATCATCATAATAATTTTTTAAGACCTAGCTTAGGAAAGCATTCCCATGCTCAGCTTTATAAATTCATTTCATGTACATAGAACAGATAGTTGTTTGTAGGTGCAGACTGATGATTCTTCAAATGTAGAGTCATTTTCCTTGGCTCAGATGACCATCTATGCAGCTTCTTGGTACATTTGATGTCTTTATATCCCTGAATATATCACAGCCTAGATTGATGAAACTAGATCTGGGGTCTTCAAAATCATTTAATCTCCACCTGATGTACAAGTCAATCCATGTGAAGAGATGCTCTGAAGTCGAACATGGAAAGACATTGCCTGATTACAAGCCAATAATGTAAGTTGTTAACAGGCATGAGAGGTATCACCGATAATGATAATTACCCTCAAGGTACTATAGTACAATTTAGTGGTGTGAATTTATGATCCGATGTCGAACACCATGCAAAATATTTCGGTCGAAGGCCATTGATGTCAACTTGTTTTCGGAAGTGAGAAACTTGCCATTGAGGCATGCAAGCTTCAAAGAACTGAAAGGGGTGTTTCTAAGTCAACTTCTTGGATAAAGAGATGATATCGACAAGAAGCGATGTGTCATAGGAGGACCTTAATGTATACCACATCTACAATAGTAAACGAAGCAAATGATTTCTAGAGGTGAAAACGATCTGATGACACAAGGTTCAGGAATGGCAGTCATGGAAAGATGAAGGTTGGGGGTATTGCAGTGGATGAGGCATTAACTAGATTGTGATTTCTCAACTGAATGACTTCTCTTGAACATGTCAGCGACACTAAGATGGATTGGTAGCGTAACCCCAAAAGATGGATGGTGTGGAAGACCAGTGTTTACATAATTGGTGAATGAAATAACCCAACCTGACTCAATAATGATGATGGAGTGAAAGTGTCATGTTCAAGAGAGACCTACTACCATAAATTTCTTCAAGTTTCTTTTCTTTCTCCTAAGTCATTGTTGACCAGTACCTCTTTATTTTTGTCAAGCTTGAGGAGGATAACATATGCTTGTTCTATAATTTTCCCTTCGGGAAAACCTATCGCTATGTTTTAATGACTCTAGTGACAATGAAACTCAGTCTTGTCTAGAATGGACAAGTTTGTCGTTATTGTTTTAATAATTTTAACGACAAGGATAACTCGATCCTTTTCATGTTTAGAGAGTTTAAAAAGGGATGAAAAGAAAACTCCAGAAGTTATTTTTCGTAAAATAATCCCTTAAGCCCGAGAAAGGATAAAATAATACAAAAGGGATGACTTTTCTGATCACTTTAATGAGCCGAAAAAGACAAGCGCTCGAACTTTTTCGTGAGATAATCCCTCAGGTCCAAAAAGATTAAGATATACAAGAGGGATGACATTTACAATCACTTTAATGAGTTGTAAATTTCGGCGCTCAAAAATCTTTTCATATTTAATGAGTCTGAAAGGTTTAAAGGAGACTCGATTTGAGGAACGAGTGGTGTTTAGGTTAGCAACTGGTTCCGGGTAATCTTGGAACTTCTTAAAACATGGTGAATTCTGTGAAGAGGTTGGCTAACAAGACCACTCATCGTAATTGTTCCTCAAAAAAGGGTAAACAACCAAGTGGAAGCGTATGATCAACCAAAAGAATGGAGGTGACGAGATGTACACAACCAAGGTTCAAAAGGCTAATGGAATGGCAATCACAAAAGTTAATTACTCTAGGTGGGTTCATTTTTTAAAGAGCTTGAACCATGGGGGAACTATGCTCGGTAGTTGGTTTATTTTTTAACTAGCTTAAACCATGGGCGAACTATGCTTGATTTTAGTTTTCTTTTTATGCAAGCTCTAAACTAAAAATCAAAAAATAAATTGAAAAAAGAAAAAACTAAAGCTTGAAATGAAAAACTGAAAGACCAAAAAATGACAAAGCTAAAAAGCTATAAAATGAAATTGAAAAACGTTTGCATGTCCCCAACATGATGAAATGGAGAGTCTCTAGTAGCCATATGGAAACTTCTGAGGTTAGGTAGGATAGTTTCATCCGTAGAATAGACAAAACACTTCCTTAGCTTCGTCTGCAGAATAGACAAAGGTGAATGGTGTGTCAGACCATTCACATAATCTACAGGGAAACCATGTTAGGCAAGATGGTTTCGTCTGCAGAATAGACAAAACACTTCCTTGGCTTCATCCACAAAATAGACGAAGGTGAATGGTGTGTTAGACCAATCACATAACCTACAAAGAAACTTATCTTTTTAACTAGGTTCGTCCGTAGAATAGACAAGAGTGCATGCCCCCTAAGCTTCGTTACATTCACTAGACTACTCATGGTAATCAGGTGGATGGAATGAAGGTTCTTTTATGAGATCAAGTGAGAGACTAGACTTGAATTTTACAAGATCTAATCAGAGACTTGACTTGGAACTTTTTTCCATGGGTCCTTATTTCATTTTTTAACAAGCTTGACACAAGACAAGGAACTCTACTCAGACTCCTTGTTTCATTTTTTAACGAGGTTGACAGAAGACAACGAACTATCCTCAGAGGCCCTTGGTTCCATTTTTTAACGAGGTTGACACAAGAAAAACAAACTATCCTTGGTAGACTCTTGTTCAGAACATATAAGTGATCATGAAGGAGAGATCTGCTTCCAATGCCCCCAATACATAATGTACACCGTCAATGAATTGATCATCATTCGAAGTAGGTATGGAACAGGTTTCCACATAATTAACCCATGGCGAGGATGATATCATTGGTATAAATGGACCATTTAGGGATGATGGTTGACTAGGAGCTATATTTGGACCGAGGAATAAAACTTGGTCAATGATGACAATCCTGCCTTCATGCGGGAAACAAATCACTCGAAAGAGTGTTGAAACAATAGCTCCCATGTGATAAACATAGTCATGTCCAAGAATTAAATTGTAATCTAAAGGTCCTAGGACTGCCATCACATTCATATAAAAGTTTTTTTCTCCCAAAGCGATAGGTAACTGAGGAAGGATCCCTAATGGTCAATTGGTTCCTCTATTAAAGCCCAAACGATTCTGTGTAACACGCACAAGCGGTGGCGAACCGAGTGCTTGCCAAGAAGTTGAGGAAAGGATACTCACCAATGCACCTTTGTCTATAATAGTGCCAGATACAGTCATATTACAAACTTGTTCTATGATCTAGAAAGGCACAAATGAAGGAAGGCGGGATCATCCCAGTCGATTCCAACCAAAGGAAGTTCCTAGACTACTTGGAGCGGGTACCATAGAAACGGGAGAATTAACCCCTCTGAGTTACGAGAACTAGAGGATTTTCCTCCTATCTTGATGGAACAGGTGGACTGCCCCCAATATGATTTGAATCTGAGGTAACAAAAAAAACTTGAGTGGTATCATTTTCACTCTCTTTGGGAAAGGTACGATCAGTTGAAGGTGAAATCGAGTCAACTACTACCTCGACGTATTGATTTTGGTCAGGTATAGACTCATAGGATTCACTTTCAGAGAGAGTTGTTTCGACTGGCGGTTGATTTTGGTCAGTCAGTTCATCAACTAGTGAAGGATTTAAGGATAGTTCCCTGCAGCCAGATCGAAGTCACTGCAGTGAAGTAGGACGGTTATCCAACACTCTTTTGGCTTCATCCAAAAAGGGACAAAGGTGAAAGGAATGATTACCTTCACATAACCTACATGGAATCCTGACCTTTCCTTTCTGTCCATGAACTTTACTTTCACTAGTTGATGGTGTGTTACCAACATGATCTTCAGAGGTTGATGACATAGGATGGTGTGAACAAGAATACCACTCTTTCATGATCCAAGGAAAGTAAGGAAAATCTAAATGAAAATGGTCTCCCGTACAAATTATGCATGGATATTTAGCTTTGGGAAGCTTAACGGATGGATTGTCATCAAATGTTTCATTCAGATCAATGGTTGCCTGGTTACCCCCTTGCTGAATTGGCTTCTTCTTCTTCTTCTTCCCTTTCTTCTTCTTCTTAGCCACCTGGTTTCTAGTACCAACTTTCACCAAGCAAAGAGGAAGAAGGGGAGGAAGAAATAAATGAGGAACAAGGCAAAGGGTCAACTTTAGGATCAACTGGAGGTTGATTTTGCCCAGTTGGAGGTGTACTCAATTTCAGAGATGTCTCGACATTTTGAACTGAGGAGGTTGAAAATAACCATAATGGCAGGCCAATGGTAAGTCCGGGAAGGGACCATGTAGCCATATAAGGAGCACCGATATTTCCCCAAGAGGAAAAATGACTAGGATTCCCCTCTAAAGGGATTCCTTGATCAGTGGACTCCGGATTCGATGCCATATGTCTCAACCTAAGATCAACTAAGGAACATGGATGTTATTCTGAATTCAATTAATTTTAATGATTCTTTGACACAACTTTGCTTTTTCAATTTTTAAGGGTCGAGAAAAAGCTAAATATGACTCAAGTCCCCTTCTATTTTTAATGAGCCTAAAGCGACAAGTGCTCAGATGGACCTTTTCTTTTAAAGAGTTGAAAAGGAACGAAAGTGATTACACTGGAAAATCTAGATAGAGGGATTACCAAACCAATCGCAAAACTGCAATATACACTTTGGTGATAAATTAAAGAGAAATTACCAAGGACTTATGTATGGCAGTCAATCTTCCTGAATGTTGTGTTCAGTGCATTGCGATCGATAGGGCGATAGACACAACTTCCTATGGATAAAGGATATAAGACTATTGTGGTCTCCCAATATATACGCAATGGTATGGGGAGCACAAGTCCATGCTAGCACTTCTCCTATCAAGGAGGATGAATCACCCAACCTTCGATGAAAACGATAGTTACTAGTTTTTACGACGTCGGAACACGTCTCTAGCCTAGACCTCTAGATGTGTTGCATTAGGTTCCAAAGCATTTTTAGATTCATTGAGATTTATTTCAGAGTTTATCTTGTTTAAAGTTTACCTTTTAATGGTTCACCATGTGATGTTGATTTAAAATTCCTAAAATGCAATCTACAATGATAAACAATCTTTGTTTATTTTGAGCAATGAAAATCCTAGCTACTAAGGAGAGAAGATTACAATTCTTTCAAACAAAGAGCAAGAGCACACACTAATGCACTTTCCTAAATCATTTTTAGCACACAAACCAAATGCAAATGAAAGTGCATGTATTTGTTTTTCATTCCCCTTAATGTGAAAAATGTCAAAAAGGAAAACTAAGTCTAGCAAAGATTTGAAATATTTCTTTCAAAATGATATTTTTGACAATTTCTTTTTCAAAATAGAAAGGAAGACTAAACGACACTTTTCAATTTCGAATAGAAAATGCTTTTGACACTTCAAATATCAACAAATCAAATCAAATACATAACAAAAAGTTTAATCGACTATCTAGGAAGGAAGAATCCATGACACTTCTCTTTTTGACACAAAATGACAGTTATGACACTTTTTGTACCAAAACGACAGATCAATTTAAGCAACTTTTCGATAAAGGATTGTAAATGATGAAGAAATACACAAAAACATTTACTAATCCTAATAAATCGAGGCTAATCTATGTGATGCAAGTAGGCTTCGGTAATGAGGTATTGTTCATAAGCAACAAAAACAACTAAGCAAAACTGAAAATAAGGACAAAAACCCCAAAATTCTAGAATGGAAATAGGCTTAGTCAATCATCGCACCTTCGCTTCATAGAAACAGGGATGCATTGCACTTTACAGTCTCAAGAGGTGCGATGCATACTGGTTGATAGTGACAGACAATGTGATGGGCTAGGAAGTGTAACTGAAGTGGGTTTTGGCTCAAATTTGCAACTTATTTCAGTGACTTAACCTGAATTATGACGGACAGTAAAGATCAAAGTACAGAGGAATGATCTTGAGAGGTTACTGAGCTACCAAAAGAGCATCTAGAATGCTTGTAAGTCAAATGTTTAATTCATAATCAAAACCATAAATTGACTGAAGTAGCATTCATCTACTATGCAATTACAGAGAAAGAGAAATTCGAAGGCTACCTGGCTAACTTCTGACATTGCCTATAGTTTATAAAATAAACAAAAACAATAAACAAGCATCTATTCAATCCCCAGTGGATTCACCATTTTGTTTCTAGGAAAACTAGCCTCTTTTCGATCAACTAGCCCTCTAGGTTTGGAAGCTACCGTAGAAGCAACAATTTAAAGTAATTCAATGATTTCTTCTATGCACAATAGATAAGATAAAGATGAGATTTTATGAAACCAACTCAAGAAAAAGATAGAAAAGATAGATCAACGCGTTAGAATTCAGCCTCTTCGAGGGGGCAAGCTCCTTTACATTACATAAATGAACAATTCTTTGATGATTCAAATGACAAAACCTCCTTTCTATATATCGGAGTCTAAGGAGTCACAATATAACCCAACCGACCTAACAATAATAATATAAAGCCCCAAAAATAACAATAGAGGGATTCTATGGGGCATAGTAATAAAAATATGGGGATAATAGGGGCACAACAATATTAATAAGGGATACAACTACAATAGTAATGGGGTAATCACTAGTATTCTAGGAACCTATCATGCCCCTCTCCTTCAAAAAAAGTGTTTTCCTCAAGGCTTGAGTAGTGTGATGCAGGAAAGTGTTCCCTCTGCGGACAGAGGCAACCCCTCTAGCACTAGAGTGGGTCTAGTCACAAACAAGGACATATCAACAATAACTTTCCTTAAATAGTCATAGTTGGATGCCTACCTCAACCAATGGTCGATGGAGTTCTGTTGCACTGCTCTAGCTTTCGGTTCCTTCTCCTCAATGAGTGGTCAACCTGAAACAATGCAAAGGAAACACAACAAAGCATGTAACTGGAAAACAACAATGATCTATTTACTCACAAAGTCAAGAAGTCATGAGCTATCAAGTAAATTACATACAAGACATAGGAAAACATCATTGATTGTATTAATAATGAAATAAGAGCAAGCTTACAACCAAAGTCTTGATGTTGCAAGCCTTCTTAGAGGGATCCAAATAGCATGTTATTCAAGAATTCACTCTTTGAAGATGGATATCCCAACATACAAAGTCTCTCTCTATCACTCACAAGTTTTACATAAAGTCAAGGGAACTTCACAACCTTCCACAAGCTATCAACACTCTCACACTCGTCACACTCAGACCAGATATCTATCAAACTCAAAAGCACTAATAGCACTACTCAATCCAAGAATTTACCAACTAGCTGATCATAGCAAAGGTGAGTGTTTAAATAGGAGAAGGAGTCTCCATCAAAGGTGGAAGAGAGAGCTTATCTCCAAGGAAGGTAGCACAATTGATGAAACTGCCATACTAGGGAAGGAAGGGCGACACAAACTATGCCAACAACCAGGTCTGGAGTCATCCAGAAGACTGACTGTTGGAACAAATTCGCCCAATATGGATCATCGTGGGTGTATAACAGATCCTTAGCACTGACATCACCAGTAAGCAATGGCTAGTCAGACCGTCGCTAAAGATGTCAAATAGCCTCGTAATGGGGCATGAAATCGAATCGTCATGGGAAATAGATGTACTTCCGCGCTGGAAGTGTGGCTGGAATGTTTATGAGCGTCGTTTAGTGCGTATATTAAGTCCACAGTCGCGATGAGGCAGATAACTTAGGAAACGTGGGTCAATTGGAAGCATAAGAGAGCATTTGTTTAGTATGAGCATGTTTGACTTGGACACATGACATAGTAGAAGGACTGGGAGTGAAGGCAGTGACAAATTAGTGTGTAAGAGATGTCCCCTAAAGTATGAAGCCCGAGAGAGTGGGAGGGGTGAAATGCATTACGAAACTGACTGATCTGGAACACCATCTGGAAGAACCTATAGGTGCAAGTACAACTGATATCTCTGATAGTGAAATACATGTAGTCTAGGCATGGACACAGTCATCCAAAAGACATAAAAACTAGGTTTGTGGTATGGACGTAGCCATACAACTAATAAGACCATGATAATGATAAAGGTATGGTCGCAACCATCCATGAAGACTCAGGAATGGTCACAGCCATCCATCAATGAGTCATGTAATCACAAACCAATCCACGTAGCCCGAACAGGTGTAATGTGAGTTCAAGGTCTTGAACCCAACCGATCATAGTACAAATTCTAACATGCGAATAGAGGTGCTGAAGTCGAGCATGATAGAAAGTCGCTTAATTACTGGTCGATGATGTAAACCGTTAACAAGCGCGAGAGAAACCACCAATAATGCCAATGGTTCTCAAGATACTGTCCAGTAAAATCCACGAAGTGTGAAGAATGAGTTGAATTCAAACACTTGTGGAATCACCCAATCGACGACCAATAATGTAAGTGGACCGTCAGGCGTGAAGAACTTTCCATTGAGGCATGCAAGCTCCAAGGTACCAAAAGGTATCTCTATATCAATCTCCTAGATAATGAGATGATGTCGACAGGAGACGACCTATCACAAGAGGGCCATAATGTTTCCCCCATCAACGACACGAGACAAGGAACAAGTAGTAGATGGTGAAACAGAATATCAGATGGAAAGGTGAGGATGTAAACTGCAAAAGGATTATACTCTTGAACATGTAGGTGACACGACTCTGGAGGGTGGCAGCATTCAGGTACAAAGGGATCAGAGGCTTAATGGAGATAACATGGATCAGATGGAATGAGGCTAAATGACAACCCAAACCCATGGAAGGCCAAATGATGATGTATGGATATCCCAACCCAACAAGAAGCAGAAGTGTCGATGTTCAAGAGTGACTAGCTACCATAGACAATCAATGATGATTTCCAAATTTTCCCCCCACCATTGCTAGCAAGTACCCCAATTATTTTTGAAAACAAACTTGAAGGGGATAACATATGCTTGCAATATAAGTTCGACCTTCGGTCGAATCCAACCTACTAATAGTTTAACGAGCCCTAGGGAGGAAAAGCTCAAGTCTCGTCACGGTGACGAGTCCGATGTCGTTAGGGTTTAACGAGTCTGACATAGGTAAAACTAAAAGTCTTTTTCATGTTTAGAGATTTTTAAAAAGACACGGAAAATAAAACTTCAGGGGGGATCCTTTTTCGTAAATTTGTGTCTCTCGAGCCTGAAAAGGTATAAAATGATACTTGAAACAACTGCTTGACCATTACGATCAAGGAGTACTTTTCGTGATTAGTGACCTCGACCCAAAAAAAGTAGAAAAGCGGTCGAAACCATGTCATTTTGTAACCAATAACAAGCCCGAAACAACAAAATCTCGGCAATCTTTTCACATTTATACAGTCAAAAAACAGTTGAAAGCAGACCTCCAATTTTATTCTCTTTAACGAGTCAAAAAGGGAAAAATACTCGGCAATATTTTCATTTTTTATGAGTCAGAAAAGAGCTTCAAGGAGACTTGTCCTGGAGGAACAAGTGGTATAAAGGGTAGCAACTGGTTCCGGCAATGGTGGAACTACTCAAAACATGTAATGGTTAAGAGGCTATCTAATAAAAAAACTCATCACTGTGGTTCCTCAGGAAAAGAAAAACAACCAAGTGAAAGCATATGATCAGCGAAAGAGATGGTGGCAATGGAATGAAACAACCAAGGCTCATCTAGCATAATTTAGCAGATAAACGACAATCACGAGATGTAAATCAGGTATGGGTTCATTTTTACACAAGCTTGAACCATGGAGAACTCTGCTTGGATTTGGTTTCATGTTTACACAAGCTTGAAATGAAAAAATATGCTTGTTATGAGTTTGCATGCCCTCGGGCATAATGAAGCAAATCGGGGTACATGCCCCCAAGCTTCATTACATTCAATGACGTGGATGGAATGCAGGTTCACTTTCGAGATCTTGGAAAGACTCGACTTAGATTTTACGAGATCTTAATCAAAGAATCAATTTGGAAAGGGAGTTGTTTCATTTTTTAATGAGGTTGACACAGTAAAAGAACTATCCTCATAACCCTTGTTTCATTTTTTAACGAGGTTGAGATAGGAACAAACTATCCTTGTCACTCTGTGGTTCATTGGCCATATGAGAACATGGCTCCCAAGAGGTCTTCGCAGGATGGAAGGGACGCACTCTAGGAGGAATACATGTCATGAGGCACTAATGATAGATCGGGTTGCAATGCCCCCACTACATGATGTATGAGACCATCTGCATGATCAGCAACAAAGGAGGAGATGAAACGAGTAGCCACATAATTAACCTGTGGCAAAGAAGGTATTGCTTGCGAGCAAGAACCGAGAGGGGATGACAGCTGTGTAGGAGGCACCAGGGGACTAAAGAATGATAATTGATTGATGGTCACCATTCTTCCATCGTGTGGAAAGAAAACCACATGGAAAAGTTAAGAGACGAGGGCCCGCATGGCATAAACATAGTCACGGCCAAGGATAAGACTGAAATCTAAAGCACATTGGAAAACCATGACATCTATATAGACGATTTTTCCCCCCAAAGTAATAGGAAGCTTTGGGAGGATCCCTAAAGGTTTATTGGTTCCTCCGTCAAATGCAAACAGATTCTGCAAGACCAGCACAAGCTGTGGGCAGCCCAAATCTTGCCAAGTAGTGAAAGACATGAGACTAACGGACACACCCTCATCTAAGACAGTGCTAGGTACTACCTTATCATAGGCATGTACTGTAATCTAGAAAGGCACATAGGATGGAAGGCAAAATGTAGTCAAATGACTCCAATCGAAGGAAACGACTGAACTACTCGGTGGGGGAATCGTATGATTGCCCCCCTGCTCTACAGGAACCGAAGAAGGACCCTCTTGACCAGCGAGGATAGGAGGGTCATGTTCGAACTCAGGGGAATCTGATGAGATGAGAAGAACATGAGCATGACACTCTTCCGAAATAGAGTGATCAATAGGTAGTGAACCCAAGTCAACACTCTCTCCAACCAATGGTTGGTCTGGAATAGGCTTAGCACAGCCAGGATCGAAAAGAGGAGGACGGACAAGAGAAGAATCTAAGTCAATCTCTTGGTCGACGAGGAGAGGGTCTGAAGAGAGGCTCTGATAACCAACATGAATTTGGGGTGAAGAAGCTGTAAGACTTTCCAAAACGGTGGAAGCTTTATCCATTATGTTATCTCAAAATCAGGCCCTGGAAGGCTACAAACCAGGAAGACTTCAAGTAACTATTTCAAACCTACTTTAGGCTGAGTCTTAGCCTCCCCAACCCGAGAGGGCTCTCTCACAGGGTTAATGTTTTTGATTATAGCTAAGATGGATAACTCTTGTGAAACAAATGTAAAAATGAATGGTGGAAATACATTTAGCAACTATCCATTGGGCTTATGGAGTCAACCTCATTTCAGTATAACAATGGTATTAACCTTACATAGAAGTCGAGGCATTCTGCATTCAACACATTCAAAACATACCAAAAACATATGGAACCACACAGTCTATGAATGTATACAGGAAGTTAGAGCACTATAAGTGAATTCTAAGTGATTACACATTCATACCACTGCAAATATTAGGAAAATAATAACCCAACACATTCTGAAAATCGAATCCCTCTTGAGTCCTGAGAAGTAAAGCCAATCTTGTATTACTAAAACAGAGTCTTTACATGAAGCCAAATATCAGAGCTTTTTTTTTCAATAAATTTCCAGCCCTTTGTACATAACTCTTTCTCCGATTTATAGAGCTCTTCTACCTGATTGAGATTCCTCCTCAAGCATGAGGGGAACTCGAAATCTACTTCTAATGACACCTATTCAACTTTTAACTGCCTATTAAATGTAACAAACTTCAACTAGACATTTTAGAGATCTAAATCAAGTAGGATTCTAACACCATGTTATGCTAATAATAGCCTTGATTACAATGGTTCTCATTCTTTGACATCTGGTCCCCTTTTTAGTTTCGCTGTGATGGATGTTCAAGGCTCCATGTTGGTCTTCCATGCCACATCTTCTCCATTGTCCTGAAATATAGGAAACTATCCTTGCTCATCGGTCTTCAGTTTTCCTTACAATTTTCGAATCCACAGAAGCATGTCTTTCATCTTTGATTATCCAAAATGTAACAGATGGCCACATCCTTGATGTGTTGTCCACCTCCTTTATGTTTAAAGGAAAAAATTCTTTCAAGCTATTTTGACATATTTTGAACTGTGGTAATTGTGCTCACTTTATGACAAAAATTTAAAGTTGGATTCGAATCAATATTTTCTCCACCTGTCTAAACCTGGTTGAATGTTGAAGCTTCAGATGATGCCTTGTATATATTTCCCTTTCAAAATTTCCCGCTTATGTTTCAAAACCGGTTGATTGATATTGGACTGTTTAGCTTCAGCAGTTTCGTAGCGCGCTACGAAACTGCTGAGCTCTGGTCATCATCTTCAGCAGTTTCGTAGCACGCTACAAAACTGTTGAGTTGTTTCAAAAATCACAGTTTCAACCCAAAACTTTGCTATTTGAGCACTTTGTTGTTAAAACATTCTTGCAACTGTCTCAAGACCTTCAAAAATTGAATGGGAATGTTTGGAAAGATTATACCAAGCAAAACTATCAAAACTTTGAAATATATCCTTACTTGAAGTGTGTTTTCTTTATGGAGATCCTTTTTGTTGGTCCAATAGAACCTTTAAGTCTTCAACTTGTTTTTTCAGTACTTTGATCCCAGACCTGAGGTTTATATTGACTTTTCTAATAAATTGAGCTTCTTTTATTGCAGGAGTAGTCCAGCTACGGAATTGAACATTAAAATCAACCACTTCAGGAATTTGAAAATTTTGGTCCTCCCATCGAGCCTGAATTTCGTTAAAATAAGCCTCCTGTTAGCGCTCAAATCTGCCTTAGGCGGAAATAATGCAAGACTCAAGGCCACATCAAACCACGCTCAGCCTCGTAGCTAGCCCTACGAGGATAGGAGAGGGCTCTCTCCAGGTCAAACTCGGCAAAAGATATTCGAAAAGGCTCGA
>APFE031379933.1:0-11842 GCA_000404065.3 Pinus taeda | reverse complement strand
AGCCACAAAAATAACAATAGAGGGATTCTATGGGGCACAGTAATAACAATATGGGGATAATAGGGGCACAACGATATTAATAAGGGATGCAACTAGAATATTAATGGGGTACTCACTAGTATTATAGGGACCCAACACTTTCCATGACTTAAAGTTGCATATACATCTTTAAAATCTACACCTTGAGCATATTGTTCAATGTAACTTTCATGCAATTCTGAGTTATGCTTAAGTACAGTAGATGCTTTTATGATTGGTATTGATAAAATGTATGCAACCTTATTGTGTATTCCCTTCTTATATCTGATGACAAGATGAAATTGTTGTAGAAAACCCATCCACCTATAATTCATTGATTGCTGCAATTTAGTTTGTGAGTGCAAATATTGAAGTGGTTGATGATCTATATGTATGATTGTTTCTTTATCCATTAGGTAATGTTTCCACTTTTTCACACTTTGTATTAATGCATACAATTCTTTATCATATGTGGGATAATTAACTACTGCAAAATTAAATGTCTCAGAATGATAGCATATGGGTTTTACGTGTTGCATCAACACTACTCCCATGGCATAATCACTGGCATTTGTCTCAATCTCAAATGGATGTTGAAGATCTGGCAGTGCTAGTACTGGTGTTGTACTGATTTTCTCTTTTAAGGTGTGTTGTACTGATTTTTTCTTTTAAGGTGTCAAAGGCTTTATGCTGTTTGCCTCCCCACACACCTGTTTCAATCCTGTTAAAGCATGTAATGGAGCTGCAATTAAAGAAAAGTTAGCAATAAACTTTCTCCAGTATTGTGTTGTCCCTAGGAAACTCCTAACCTTTGTAGCAAATTTGGGTTTAGACCAATTCACAATGACTTCAACCTTAGAGGGATCTATCTTCAATTCACCACCCCCTACAATATAACCCAAATATTTTAAAGATATTGTAAAAAATTCACATTTTGACAGTTTTACTTAGATATTTTCTCTTTTTAAAACATCTAAAGTCTACTTCAAATTCTTTACATGGTCTTCCCATGTCTTACTAAAAACAAGAATGTCATCTAAATAAATAATTACAAAGTCATTAATAAATGGTCTGAGTACACCATTCATAACTCTCATAAATGTAGCAGGAGCATTAGTTAAGCCAAAAGGCATAACCAACCATTCATACAGTTCTTGCTTTGTCTTGAAAGCAGTCTTCCATGCATCCTCTTCTGCAACTCTAACCTGATGATAACGACTTCTCAAGTCTAACTTAGAAAAGTAAATTGCTTCTTTCAATTGATCTAATAAATCATCAATACGACGAAGAGGATAACGATTCTTGATCGTTATTTTATTTAGTGCTCTATAATCAATGCACATTCTCCACAAACCATCTTTCTTTCTCACCAACACAATTGGAGATCCACATGGTGATGTGCTTGGTCGTATAAACCCTTTATCAAGCAACTCTTGTACCTGCTTCTTTATCTCTGCATTCTCTAAAGCTGACAACATGTACATTCCAATGTCAAGTAATGGAGCATCTTGCTGCAAATAAATATCATGTACTATTTTTCGCTTGGGTGGCAGAACTTTTGGTTATTGAAATAGAACATCATACTCTGAAACAACTTTAACTAAATCAGCTTTCTGTTTATAATCACAACCTTCAAATTCATTGGATTTTTCAGTATCCTTTGCCTTTACAACCATTAGTAAAAATTGCTTACTTGAATTCACAATTCTTTTCATTTTCCCTGAGTTTATGAGAGAATAGTTATCTTTGAGTTTATGAGCTCTTACAATCTATTCTATTCCATTTTTAATGAGTTGATGCTTATTCTCAACTCTATAGAAAATAGCTTTCCTATTACACAAGTATGGACTTCTCAAAACAATACCACATATATCCAATGGAACTATATCTAACTCAACCTCATCTACAAATGTTGATCCAATAGCAAACCTAAGTTTACATTGTCTCGTTACTTGTAGCCTTGTTTTGTCACACACCCAACCTAATGGATATGACTTCTCATGAGGTTTTGTTTGTAATCCCATCTTCTTTACAATTGTTTCAGAAATCAAATTTACTTGTGATCCACTATCAAATAAAGTATCAATCTTATTGTGCTTGGAAATTACTCTAATATGAAAAAGCTCATTTCTTTCCCTCTCAATACTTTCATTATCAACAAATTGTGCAAAATTACTTGTGGATGCTTCAAAATCTTTACCTTTAATACCTGTGGCTGTAACTGTTGTTTCACTGCCTGAATCTAATCCCAAGTCCTACTGAATAGCAACAACATTATTTTTCTTCTTTCCACCGAACTTCTTAGGTTTCCATTCTAGATGCAAAGAAAAACTATGTGCCTCACAGTGTCCTTCTTTCTTGCAATGAGTGCATGAAGGTTTATCCTTCTTTACAGTGTTTGATTTCCTCTCCTTCCATTTCAGTGTCTTCTTTTCCTTGCTCTTGCTTACAAAATATTTAGATGATCCCCCAACCTCTGGGTTTACATTCTTACCTCTAGCTTCTAGATGTGTGGCTTGAACTGATACATCATCTAAGCTAGTGGGATTAAACATGAGAATAGTATGCTTTAAATAGCTATGAAGACCACCTATATACTTCAATAAAGTCTTAGGTGAGTCCAATAATATACCTAGAGTTAAAGCTCTTTTTCTAAATTCCTGAGTATAACTTTGTACACTTTGACCCTTCAATTGACGAAGAGTTTGCCAACTCATCATTGCCTGCTACATGTAAGCTAAAGGATAAAACTGTTTTTTGATAGCAGAAACAAATTCATTCCAAGTAGAAATGATTTTACCATGTTTTTGTAGATCATCTTGTGTCTTGCCTTCTCACCATACTAGTGCAGTTCCTCCAAGTCGAAGGCTAGCCATCTGAATCTTCTTCCTTTCTGAATCAATGTTCTATACCCTACAATATACATCAATTTTTCTTATCCAATTATCTAGCTTTTCTGCATTGAATTCTCCATCATAAATTGGCAAATCAAACTTCACATCTAATTTGATTAAGGAAGTTTTCTTCTTCTTCTTAGAAGAGCTAGAAGATGATGATGACGAGGATGATGATGGACGAGATGGATGATTCATTCCTCCTTTTCCTTTGCCTTCTGGAGAGGCAACTAGAAAAGGTTCCTCTGCTCCTTTGTCTGGTTTGGGTGTTGCAGTGCTTTCACCTCGAACCTTCTTAAACTCTAGATACATCTCTTCCACCATGGCTTATAATGTCTTAAAACTTTCTATAAATCGAGATTCTGATCCCAATGGAGCTTCTTTTGCCATTCTCCTCTAAGAATAGACTCTTTCAATCTCTATATTAGCCTCAACAAGTTCTCCTTCTCCTAGTCTGAGCTTTAATCTAATTAGCATTCAAATTCCAGCACAAGCTTGTCTAACCTTAACAAAGCCAAAACCAAATGCTCTGATACCACTTGATCCAAAATGGATACTAAATAAAAAAGAAAAGGTATTACATACTCATGTCCAGGAATTCTTGTATTATTTAGTGCAATGGATCGAAAAGATTGCGAATAATACGGACACTTAACAGTCAGAAAACATAACAATTCAACACATCAAAACAGTAAATAATCAAGGAGTTCACCAGAATTCTTGGTTACGTCTCCTGGTCCAGCTTCTAGTGTCGACCTCTACATTATGTCTTCAAGAACATAGTTTACAAATGTGAGCTCAATCAGAGCCATAACACACCAAATAGTGATATTACATAGGGATTTCACTCGAACACCTCGAGTCTAAAGAGTGCAGAGATTCTCCCTCTTAGTGCCTCTGATCAACTGTTCGTAGCTATGTTTTTTCTCTGACTCTCTGTCTCCCCTCTGTCTTTGACCTCTTCTGCTCCACTATGCTTCCATTGAATGGCTTTTAAGCCTATTGGCGCTGTCTGTTCGCCTCCCTTATCGGGCTCTTGGGCTCTCGGCCCCTGTTCATTCATCTCCCTTTTGAGCATTAAACACTCATTGTAATAAACGCTTAAGGCACCAAACAATTGTTTACAAACGGAAGGATCTTTGGGCGCGGGTTAAAATCCCCGAAAATACACTTCTCATTCAAAAATGGAAATACATTGAAAACCAATGAAAAACCAAACCATAATATTAAAGCCAAACTTCAAATGATATAAAGTTCGCTCTATAATCCTCTCGGGTCCGCCTTTTATTGTTGTCGCAAGCCCTTTGTAATCCACATCATTGATCTGCCTATGATCCAATGATTCACATCCAACTCAAAACATCAAGTAGTCCACTCAATCTCCACCATTGATCCACGATCTCCAATCCAACAGCTATCAACCATTTCGGGTGGCCCACTTGCACGGAGATTACCCGCCCGAAAAAGCGGTTTCTCTCTCCTGCGGCATGCTATGTGTTGGCTAGTGTATGGAATCGGGTGAAGCCCTTCCAATACCACTTACTACCTGAAGCCCGCTCGAAATACTATTTACCACGGAACTCAAATCCTTCGTTGTTTAATTCATAACTCCTTCAAGTCCGCTTGTGTTAAGTCCTCCCTTTAGGAATTTGTGATGTAATATCTATAATCTTCGTCATTTATCTGTGCGCTCGATCAATGGTCCACGTTGTGTCATTGGGTTACAGTCACATTTCCCTTAGGGATGCCTCTGATATACTCTGCTGGTCTCTGCCGATGTGATATTGCCGATTTAATTTGGGTCGTTGATCTGGCCGATCCAATGGCTCTAGTGCAACGAGACTTCATTCTTTGTTTAACTCTATTTTCCGCCATTCCTTCAATGTTTCTCTGCGATACTCTGTTTCGGATATTTGAAGACTTAGAGGTTTCAAGATCCATTTTGGATCAATAGCACAAGGAGAAATGCTTCATACTCTGCCACGTTATTGGTTTCTTCAAACTCTAGCTTGAATGAGAGGGGTATCAAGCTACCCTCAGGACTTACCAACAATACTCCTTCTCCATTTCATTCTTTGTAATTCGCTCCATCAAATTATAATTTCCATACTTTGCTTTTATTTGTGTGTTATTCATCTAACTGCATCGTTAGATTTACTTGTGTTTCTTCTAATATGGTCTCATCTTCTTCTAAGAACAACAAGGAGAGGTCACTTTATTTTCCATACACTGGAGAATTTATAGAACCTTCAGTTGGGGTCACATTTTTTACAAATCTAGACTCTTTGTAAAACCTCCTTTCTTCGCCTCCAAAAGTGGGAATAGTGGCATAAGTTAAATCTAATTTGATAGAGCCCCCCACCTTGGAACTCCAAGACCTGGATAGGAGAACGCTGAATCGAGGGGGAATATCTTCCACTACTTTGTCCATCACTACGCTCTTCATAGGGATCTGAGCTATATTTACCACTAGATCTTTTATCATCCCCAAGCATTTGATCTACAAGCCAAGTTGTTCCATCATGACTAAGGGCATGAGTTTATGTGAGGCTCTAGAGTCCAACATATAGTTATGCAATAAGAGGTCATTCATTACAAGGGTCACATAAAAGAGTGCAGTGGAAGGATCACGTTCTTCAACATGAAGCCCAAAGACAACCATTGGTCTCTCTTCTTGAAGGTTTAAACAGTCATGGGTCTGTACTGACGTGGATGGAAGCATGAACTAGGAGACTTTAGCTTCATAAGTGGGTTGTTTTAGAAGTTCAGTTAGGGGAACATGGATCTTTACCTTCTCAAGTTCCTTAAGAATATTGAATTCAAACTGGCCCTTTTCTACGCCTCCCATCTCTACCTCTCTTTCTTTATCACCGATAGTTTTTATCAGAATGGGTGCCTTTTGTTTTGTGTGTTCCTCAGAGATTGCATTCCTTATTTAAGGAGACTTTGACTTTGGATAAGTGAGGTTTCATCTTCCCTTCTCCTTTATTTAACACTAGGGGAACATTTTGGGGAGCAGTTTCCTTTTGTTATTCAGGTTCCCTCAACCTCTTTTTTGAAGATCTGACGTCATATTTTCGATGTAGTTGTGATTGCATGAAATCTGCAAATCGCTTACAATAATCCCCTATGTCTTCCTCATTTACTGTTGCTTCTCTCTCATGGCAGATCTCATGGTGAGCCATGTTTTCTTGTTCCTCTTCAGAGAAGGAGGAATACAAGTTTCCCTGCATCTCATGTGTATCTAGTAGTTGCTCATCTGGATCATCTTCTATATATAGAGGAGGGCGGATCTGATCGAGTTGATCTTTTCTTTCCTTTTGAAGTATTTGCAATGGTGGTCTTCTATATTGTGGGTTATAACCTCGTTTGTTACCTTGAGCATTCTGTTTCAGGAGTCTATTGTTCTCAAGCTTAAGTTTCACCACCTTATGAGATAAACTCTTAATGAGTTTATTGATTTCCTCCCACTTAAGAGCTGGTAATTCTTTAGCTTGACTAGAGGAGGAAGTTTCTTCTTTCCCCTTTTTCTTCTCAGTAGGTTCATTCTTTCCTCTTGACTTCCCTGCCGAGGTGAAATTTTCTTCCACCTCAAGAGCATCAACTTGGAGTTGATCCAAATTACAAGACTTCCTCTCCCTTAGGGTAAAGCCAAATTCAAACTCAGAGGCTCCCACAAATACTACATGAGCAACAACTTGAGGAGGCTTTATCTCAATAGGCAGGTTATTATACTGCTTATTGAACCTTTTAATGAATTTTGAAATATCCTCTTCTGGCTTCTTCCTTATAGCATTGAACTATGTGAGGACATACTCATGATCTCTCTTTTCACCCCATTTTTGTGTGAAAATGTTTTCGAGTTCTTCCTGGGTGGTGATGGATACATTGGGTAGGGATTTAAACCATTTTCTAGCTTCTCCATCAAGGGATTGCACAAAGATTCTTAGGACCACATCTAGTTATTCTACATTTAGATTCTTAGCAAAAGCATAAAAGGTTTCAATGTGTCTCTATGCAGTGTTTTCGTCTTCCCCATTGAACCTAGGCAAAATCTTTAGGTAGTCTTGAGGATGATGGGGGAACTTGGGCCACCACAACAAGCCCAGAACAACCATCTAGATTAATAGGGGAGGATTAATATTTACAGGAGGAACTTGGGCCAAAACCACAATGGTTGGAGTAACTAGACTAAGAGTAGTGTGACTGAGTGTATAGTGGTGTTTCTATTATTGAGGATATATTTACCTTTCTCAATCTCAGGGGGATGAAATGAAACGAAAGGAGTCGTAACTGATATTTCTTTCTCTTCAAACTCTGATTTAGGGGCTCGATGCTCTAACTCATATTCTCTAGGGTATGTAAGTACCTTAGGAGTAAAATATGAGCAGTGGATGACAACATGTTGGGAGATGGAGGAGGAAGCTTCAAGTAATGATGAGACAGTAGCATAGGTAGTAGGAGTTTTCTCCTTCCAGACTCTCTTGAAAATTAATTTCTCTGTGTCATATACAGAAGGAATTTTCTACTGAGAGGTATCTGAGCAAGTATCAGGCTTTCTAAAAGCCAAGATGATAAATGATAATGAGATTTGTAAAGTCGCCAAGGTGATGAGGATGCAATCAGAACATATTTTCTCACCTACACTGATCTAAAAAAAGAGATCTAAAACAATAATAAGGTATTACAGACTTATGTGCATGGATTTGTCTATGTCATTTTATGCAATGGATCGATAAGATTGCGAAATGCACAGACAATGAAGCAGTAAACAAAACAAATAGACAACACATAACACATCAAATTTAATGAGGAGTTCACCCAAAACTCCTGGGCTACGTCTCCTAGTCCAGCCTTCAGTGGTGGCCTCTCTATTATGTCTTCAAGCAGAGTTATTTTTACAACAGTGAGCTCAATTTGAGCCTCACACACAACAGAATACAATAAAAAGAGCTTTACTTGAACATATCAAGTTTTCTCTGAGTACACAGACTCCCTCAATGCTCTTTGTCTCTGTCCTAACTCTATCTCGGCATTTGCATGCAGTACTGCCCCCTTTGTTGTGCTCTTTGTCTATGGCTTTAAAGCTAAAGTTGTATTTCCTGTTCATTTCAGATTCTCGTCTCTCGGTCTCCCTGGCCTCTGCCTGCTTCAAATCCCTCTTCCAGCATTATATAATCATTGCTTAATGCATAGAGAGGAGGTGGCCACCTATTTTGTAATGTAAGAGTGCTTCAGGCCTCTGCAACTCCTGAAATAGCGTGCTCTGTTAAACATAGTGAAATGTGTTTTAAACTGAGAAAATCCACCAAAACTCAATGTATCGGACTTCAAAAGTCCTTAAATCCACCCTATTCTTGTAGCGGATCCACCTATTGGTCATTGTCGCTTATTGCAATGGCTTTGTCCCTTTATGTTTTGTAAATATATTAAAAAATGTGAAAATGCATTAGAAATGGCTTTCCTCTAGACTTGAAACTATATATAATAGCCTTAAGTTACCCTTTTGGGTCTGGCTTATCACATCCATGCTTTCTCCATCGCATTTCGTTTAACAAATGAAACTGTGAAAATACATTAAAAATGGTGTTTAGCGGATCTCAAGATCCATACAATATGGCTTATAATATTATCGGGTCCAGTCCATCGGATCGCGTATATGCATATATACATAAAACCCGCTCCTTTGTATTTTTCCGATTGCGATTTGGCGATGCAACGTGGGTCGTCGATTTGTGCTCTTAATTGACAGTCCTCGTTGACCCCGCCAGTCGCTTATCGCATCTCCTATGAGGTCTCTACTGATCGGCGTCACAAGTCTTATGTGGATTCTGCCGATATCTGCCAAAGGCCACCACCGATTATGATCCTACCGCTCAAAACTGGGATGTTGATCGGCTGGATCTAATTGCTACAGTGAATTACTTTGTTCCACCTTCGATACTCTATTTCTTCACTAATTTCATGGGTTTTTTTTGCCTCTCGATAGTGTTTTGAAAGGCTTCCTTATTCGATTTTCTTTGGTCTTTGGCATGATTTTTGAGATTTTGAAGACAGAGAGAGTGTTTCTTGGATCCATTTGGATCATGCCTTCCCACTAAAAAGGCTTTTGGACCACCAAAAGTTGGTTTTCAAACATTGCTTAAGTGAGGATACAACTGCCTCACTTGCCCAATCTCTATCCATTTTGCATTGCTGGATTTTGAACCTTTGAGTCCAATTCTAAGGTACTCCGCATCCCCTCTGCACGTAGTCCTCACCTTCCTGTTCAGAATTGTATCTTCCTGCAGCTCATCGAGGTATTCAGGCAACAGATCATCAATGGAAGGCAATTGACTTTGCTCTTCAGGATCTTCAATTAATGAAGCTTCAAACAGTCTTAAATTTTCTGCATTTACCACTGAATAGATGTGCATGTATCTTGGCAGATCAAGGTGGAAAGCGCTCTCACCAATTTTGATCACCAACTTGGAAGTTGTGCTCCACCTGATGTTTATCATGCCTTGCCTTGTATTTGGCTTGGCGTTTTTCTAGCTATTCCTATACTACTTGGTGAATTTCTTGGATCTGTTCAATGAATCTGGTTGCTTTGTCCACATCACTGTGTCTAGCAACTAATATGTCTTTTCCAAAGACAAAATCCAAGGGAGACCTTGGTATGAAACCAAAATAGGTCTCAAAAGGAGATCTCTATGTAGAAGAATGTTTAGCACGGTTGTAAGCATGTTTCACATAACATAAGCGTTCATCCCAAAGCCTGGGATGCTTGCTGCAATAATGCCTTAGCAACTGGATCAATGTCCTATTGACTACCTCTGTTTGGCCATATTTTTGCGGATGAAAGGTTGTGCTTTTCCTCAGTTTGGTGTCCATTAATTCCCACAGACTTGACCAAAACTTCCCAACCAATCAGGAGTTGCGATCAAATACTATGGAAGTGGGTAACCCAAAATGCACCCAGACATGCTGAAAGAACAATTTTGCTATTTTTTCAGCTGTAATCTGCTTATTACAAGGTATTTAAATACACATTTTGTTGAACCTGTCCACAATAACATATAAATAGTCATGTCCCTTTCTAGATTTTGGCAATCCCCCAACAAAGTCCATGGAGACACTTTCCCAAGGACGGGAAGGAACTGGTAGTGGAGTGTACAAGCCTAGTTTTCTATTTTTGGGATTGCTTTTAGCACACATGGTACACCCTCTTACATATCTAGAAACTATTTCATGCATTTTTGGCCAATAGTAGTATCTTTGCAACTGTGCAACTGTTTTACTTACACCAAAATGACCTGATATCAGGGAAGTATGTACCTCCCTAATTATGTTAACTCTCTGTATTTGTGGAATGCATAGCTTTCCAAAATGATACAGGAGTCGGTCCTTAACATAGTAATCCAATTCTTCTACCTTTTTGCCATTACTTAAGCTGCATATTGTTAAAATTGGCAACTAGGGCCAAACTTCAAATGGGTCATATTATTCATGGCTAATAATATTTTTATTAGATTCCTCTCATCGAGAGATGTAGTATTGATATAGAAATCGTTCGATTTTGATAAATATTCATGGAGATATGAATTTATTTTGATTATGGAATTATTATCAAGCCAACCTACAACTCATGTAGGCTCAAAAGCACAACAATCACATCTATTCAAACATCGTCAGTTGTGTATAAATATAAGAGGAAGCTTCCTCATTTTCACTCACTCATCTCATCACATCTCTCTCTCTCTCTACTGCGCAGAAAAGAGTCTCTTCTCTACTGTGTAGAAAAGGGTCTCTCTCTCACACATGTGAAGCCGAAAGTTGTTGAAACTGAAGTTGCAATTGCATATCTAAACTTTGACCAGTGCAGAAAATCAAAATTCCTCTTCTGAACTGTGTTATAGATTCATTTAAACCTCTTCTGAAGGCTGCAACTTTTGGTGGTGGAATCAAGTCAATCCGATGGAAAGTTTGCGAGATATCGACTACCCTAGTTTAAGGAAGCTGCTAAAACTGAAGCTACAACTGCAGATCCAAATTTTGACCAATGTGGACCATCAAACCTCCTCTTCTAAACTACACTGTAGGTTCATCTGAACCTCCTTTGAATACTGCAACTTTTGGTGGTGGAATCAAGTCAATCCGATGGACGGTTTGCGAGATACCGACTGCCCTAGTTTGAAGAAAGCCGCTGAAACTAAAGCTGCAACTAAAAATCCAAAGTTTTACCAGCGTGGACCATCAAACCTCATCTTTTGAACTTCTATGTAGGTTCATCTAAACCTCCTCTAAAGGTTTCAACTTTTGGTGGTGGAATCAAGCCAATCTGATGGTCGGTTTGTGATATATCGACTACCCTAGTTTTGATGATGAAGCCGCTAATGCTAATGTTGCTGATCTAGGGTTTGCTACTATTGATATAAATCAGATATATTGTACTATTTATCTCTGCTGAATTATTGAAGATAAAAGAAGATTTTATCAAAGGGTTTCCCCACACATTGTGGGGTTTGTCCCTGGCTAGCCACCACATCTTGTGTCTCTTGTCTTGGCTTGTTTTTTCTCGATCATTTAATGTTCTATCTGCAATTTACTTTATGTACATGTGATTTCTAATCTGTGGAATATAATAAGAAAAATACGTAAACTTTTATAAGCATAGAACATACCATAAATTAACATGGTATCAGAGCTGGAGTGAAGACAAAGCCCGAGCAAGAGCAAGAGAAATCACTGAAGAGAAAATTGGCAAGGCTATCCTAAAAGAACTATGGGGTCCTCAACACTCTTTCTTGCTGAAGACAAGCTCTGTGAGAAAGCTAACTATCACGGATGGAAGATGTCTATCGATCTAACCCTAGAAGATCAAGGAGTGTTGGACCATGTAAGAGGCAATATTGTTGAGCCTCCATCAAATGCATCCGCTGTTGCCTGGA
>APFE031379931.1:0-10799 GCA_000404065.3 Pinus taeda | reverse complement strand
AACCCACCATGAATACCGCGTTGATAATGAATGGGCACTTATCAATATTTCCACAACGAATATCCATCTGACCTAACACCAGTGTAGCTCCATACGGAAATTACCAAACCCGATAAGATATGGATATTCTGAGCATAACCAAGCAGATAATATAAACGGTAATTCGCATATGCATTGTCGATAAAAAAACAGGAGGATATTACCAAAAGACACTCTGGCGAAAAAATTAGCAGAAAGCCGTAATTGTGAGAATTTGCGTGGTCTTCCGGAAACAAACGAAAAAAATACAAATTACTCTAATAGAATTTCAGCGGTCAGGGTAATTAGACCCAACAATTTTTTTGAAAATGTATCGACCCAAATTGGATAGCTGCCACCCTGTTTGAATGCCAATAATGTCTCGCACCTGCTGCTCTCTGCGTATGCGATGATTGCCCCAGCCGGTAACTAGAAATCAACTTACAATTCTCCAAAATTTTCAACTGAACACACCGAGGTATAAAGTATATTTCCTACCATAACAAAAACAACAAAAGATCGCTGAATTTGTAAAGGCGCTGAAAGGCATGCCACTGGTTGGCATATGTTGGCCCCATGAAGGCTGCCTGTTTGCTTCCTGTTCTTTTAATTATTTATAAAACCTATTTTTATTTTATATGGTTGCATGAGTTATATTATAACAGGTAGTTGCAGTCGTGGCCAAAACACTGAATCGACACAGAGAGCGAGATATTCCATTTTTAATAGCAGGGAGGATTTTCCCAATTAACGAAAAAATGTTATTAATAATACATGGGAGTAGGTTTATCGATTGGTCACCTACTCTAATGCACGATAGTTGACCTGATTGGTTTGTGTGATGGAAGGATCCAGTGACAATTGCTTATACAATCATTGACCTTATTGATTTACGTGATGGAAGGATCTAGTGACAAGTCGTCACAATTTAAAAATGTGATTAATAATCCATGGGGAGTAGGTTTATTGATATGTGTGGTATATAGTTCTTATTTTTTGGATGAGTTACGTATTCAATATATATAGATATATATGATATTATTTTCATCTATTCAATATTTATAATTTTTTTTTGTAATATATTATCAATCCGCTAATGAAAACAAACTAAACAAAATGGTTTTAAGTTTTGGGCAACCATGAGAATGAAATATAGATAATTCTATATGTTTTGCAAATAGAAGCTTGTGGAGGTTTTACTTTTTATTTATTGAAATGTTACAACTGTGTATAAAATAATGCTATATAAGCATTATAATTGTGATTAGTTACAATGTGATAATTAATGGGTTATATACAAAAAAAAAGGGGGGTTTAATTAATTAATATTATAATTATGATTAGGTACAATGCCATAATTAATGGTGTATATACAAAGAAAAGAAGGGGGTTTGATTAATTAATCAAATCAACTAATAAGAGTTAAGACTAAGATGGTGGAGATCCTAGTAAACTCTAACTAGCTAGGTTTAGGGTTTACATGCCTTACAACTTACATATTTTCCACAACTCGCTCTAATCTTTCTCTAAGACTTGGCCTTAGGAGATGCTAAGTCTATGAAATAGGTGGCTGCAACAACACCTCATCAATCCTCCCTAGAAATTCATCACCAGGAGGTCTCTACGATGCCCTAATCCTAGGCGCTGCATGGAATACCAATAGTTACAAGTCACTCTATTCCTAAATTCATTGGAAACCCCACACATGAGGTCAAGTCAAAGTCATTCAAAACACGAGCTATGAGGTCAAGTCAAAGTCATTCAAAACCGTCCGAAGATATGAGGTCAAGTCAAATAAAATCTTGGAGCACATAGAAATCATGCAATAACACACTTTAATCTGCAAATTTATTAGTGCTTGGTCACCAAAATGAGATCTGAAAGCATGGATCAAGGATGAATGGTAGCCCATGCTTCCATGCTGATTTTCATATTGGAGCCAAATGTTTTCTTATGATGATCTTCATTAAGATAGAGGATCATTCAAGGGTCTTTGAGAATGGCATTTTTCCCTTGACAATGTGAGTCTCTGCATCCCATTATCATTAATTTATAGGGCTCATTCAAGGGTCTTTCAGATTGGCCTTTATTTTCTTAACAATGCGAGTCTCTTGATATGATTATGGATGCTTGGTTTCAACCTGGAAAAATATTTTTTTTTAGTAGAGCAAGATCCACATAGCAGGATCCAAAATTTGAATTCACCTTAGGAATCCTTGCAACCACAAATCGCTCCCATGCAAGAAACTTCTATAAAGAAAAAGAAAAATTGAGATAACATTATGCAAGACATAACCAAGATCCAAAATTTGAATTCATCTCGGGAATCCTTACAACCACAACTCGAGCCCATGCAAGACACTTCTATAAGGAAAAATAAAAACCAAGATAAAATTATCCAAGGCATAACCAAGATCCAAAATTTGAATTCACCTCAGGAATACTTGCAACCACAACTCTAGCCCATGCAAGACACTTCTATAAAGAAAAAGAAAAACAGAGATAACACTATGCAAGACATAACCAATATGGAGCCTGAAATGCATGATGCAAAGACAATGTTGCAAGAAATCATAATGGAGACAAGTTCTTAGGTAAGGATAGAAGGCTTGGATGAAATGGAAGTAGAGGAGATAACCCTCTCTAAGATAATCGAGTAGCTACAATGCCAAGGAAACAATTCTATTTTTGATGCGCAAATGGCTCTTCTCAAACAATCAAATCTTAGGATTCAATTCACCCTTTTGGAGAAAATGTTGACTCCCACAACTCCTCATGAGTGGTCTCTTTCTTCTCTTTCTTGGCATTTGAGAGGCCCCCTAAAACCAATCAGAGGAGATAAATGATGGGGGAGGAAAATGACATAAGAGTTGATACAATAGTCAAGGAATCTTCTAGCCAATTCGCATAAGATTACGGATTCGAGAGGCCCCCTAAAACCAATAAAAGGAGATAAATGATGGGGGAGTAAAACAACATAAGAGTTAATAAAATAGACAAGGAATCTTCTACCAAATTCACATCATATTACATTGGTTTCAAGGGTTTCTTTCACTATCCCTCCTTCCTTCTCAATAAAAGTGATTTTATGGAACATAAGGGGTGTCAAAAGTGACAAAAGATAAAGACTAATTAGAGACAAAATTAAGAAGGAAAACCCTAACATTATCATATTGATTCTCATGGAACAATACATGGTCTATGAATCCTATTAAACCCCTTGGAAGTAACTTTTCATGGCTAATTGGCAACCCCTAGGATCCTCTCTTGAAAATTTCAATGATATGGTTCTTAGTGGAAATAATAGGATGCACCTGCGAGGGGATAAACTTTCTTCTCTCAAAAACCTCATTTAGCTTCAACAAATTCATTTGAATGAGAACTTCGTTGTTGGATGGGACTTCAATATGATTATGTGGCTGGAGGAAAAAAGGGGGTAATTCATAGATTAGGCATTGAAGCATAATCATTCAAAGATGAAATTAGGCATGTAATTAAATTAGATAGAAATGATAAATGGATCTATACTTGGAAAACTACAAAGAAGGCAAGGACGAGACAAGATGGCAAGTGGATATATTTATTTTATCAAAATTATTTTTGGAAAAATACCTCTTTTTTGAAGCTTCCATCTTTCCTAGTGCGGCCTAAGACCACTATCAAATAATGTTAGAATTAGACCTCAAAGAAGCTGCTAAAAACTGACCATTCATATTTGATATTTTTTGGTTAGAATATCCATCCTTCCTTGTGGAATCCAAGGAGTAGTGGTGGGACTTAGATAATGGAAGCCTCTCTCCCATGTTCAACTTTCAACATAGGTTAAAAACTCTAAAAGGTTTAATTAAAAAGTGGAATCATGAAGAATTAGGTAACAACTTCGAGGAAAAAAAAATATGGAAACTAAAATGGAATTCATCCAACAAAAAATGACACTTGAATAGTGATCTGAAGATTTGTCAAAGAAGGAGGGGGAGGTTCTTAAAAAAATAGGGGAAATATGGAAGCAAGAGGAGACCTTATGGAGGAAACAATCTAGGATCTCATGGCTCAGGGGTGTGAAGAAGAACACTTGGCTTTTGCACAAATCAACACTGAAACACATGCATCATAACCATAGCTTCTGACGTACGAGTAAGTATGGGAAACGACTCTCTCATCACATGGATGTTGAAAATGAACTTACTTCATTATATGAGAATCTCCTTAAAGAAAATAAAACCTAACAAATTACAATCCATGGAGAATATAGTCACCCACATTCTGATATTGGTCACTAAAGACCAAAATGTGGCTTAGATGAAGGAAATTACCTTGTAGGAGGTTAAGGAAGCATTGATGAGCCTCCTAAAAAGTAAGTTCCCTTCCCCTCATGGCTTCACCTTAGTTTTTTTCCAAGAAAGTTGGGAATTCTTGGGTGAGGAGATATTAGATTTAGTGGAGGAATCATGAAGAATATGTTATATCCTCCCTACTCTAAATTCCACTTTACTCACTCTTTCTCCTAAATCAGCATGAGTAATGGACATAAGTAGCTTAACACCTATCATTCTTTTCAACATGGTGTAAAAATTCATTTTGAAGATCATTCTCCATAAAATCTAACCCCTGTTGCCTCTACTCACCTCCAAGGAGTAGTTGGGATATGTTGAGGGTTCTAAAATCCTAGATGGGATCATAGTAGCCCATGAGATTATACACACTATAAAACAATTCATAAAATGAGATATGGTAATCAAATTTGATTTCTCAAAAGCATTTGACAAATTGAGATGGGCTTATCTTCTTTGAATTTTGAAAGGCTTTGGTTTCTTTGATGATTGGGCTAAATGGGTGGCTTCCTTATTTTCCTTCCCTTTCTTCTCTATCCTTATCGATGGATTCTCTTCCACCTTTAGTGCTTCTCGAGGTATCCGCCAAGAAGACTCACTCTCCCATTTTAGTTTTTCCATTTTTGGTAAAAGCCTCAAGTGTTTTCTGAGATCTTCTATGCTTGATGGTGTCCTATGTGACATTTGTCTCAACAACTAGTTGACACTAATAACTCAACTATACTTTGTGAATGACACTATGTTCGTAGGCAAGCCCTTCATTCAAGAAGCCTTGGCCTTCAAGAACATTTTGAATGATTTTATGCTAGCCTTTGGTACTAAAATAAAGCCCAACAAGTCCCAAGTCTTCTTCTTCAACACCCATCATAGCATTCAAACCCATCTGGCATGGAAAATTATTCAAGGGAGAGAGATTTTGGATATACTTTCCTACAAAACAAACAATTCGACATTCGGAGCCTTACATTATCTAGAAGTATTAGTTATCCTCAAATGGGTGCTTCAGTCACTCCTAATTTACAAAATTTTGGCCCTAGTTGCACCAAAAGTCATCTTGAGCTCAACGCTTAACCTAATGCGCTCTTTTCTTTTGGAGGATTGGCCCAGGCACATAAGTGGTCACTTACGTCTTGGATTTTTCTCTCCCTTGCATTTATTGTTACGTAAAATGTTATAATTAAGTTATCTAATATATTATTTTCATTATTATTCTATTTTAATAGTTTTCATAATTAATGTTGTATGAAATGTACTAAATGATGTTACATAAATATTACAATTGTTATTAGGTAGAATGCTATAATTAATGTTTTATATACAAATAAAAGAAGGGGGTTTAATTAATTAATAAAATCAACTCATAAGAGTTAGGACTAATATGCTGGAAATGCCATAGAATCATGATTTGTAATGTTAATCATCTAGGTTTAGGGTTTACATGTGTTACAACCCTAAAACCTTTGCATATTTTCCCTACCAAACTCTAATATTTTGTGACGACTTCATTTTTAGCTTAATTCTGGTAAACTTATGGCACCCTCATCTGGGGGAGGGGATGCGGCCCCTTCCTACAACAATGTAGTCTTTGGAGACGCTAAGTCTAGGAAGAATGTGGCGAAAAAACACCTCATCAATCCCCCCACTAGCAAATTCATCACAAGGAGGTCGAAAATATTATCAAATCTTATGCGTTGTGTGGAAAAATAATATATCAAGCCACTCTGTTCAAAAATTCCTTCAAAATCCTAGATACGAGGTCATGTAAGATAAAATATTAGAGCACCAATAACAAGGGCTTGAGGCCAAAATCAACATATTTTGCAGTGATTTCTTTAATAAAATAAAAGGGCCATGGAAATAGACTTGAAAGCACAGTTGGTAGAAAAATATTAGAAGGAATTTGGGCCTATAACAATGTTGTTATATTCTCATGAGTGGTTTTCAATTGTAGGAATTATATGTTGTCATGATAGGATGATGATGGTGCAGAAGAAGAAGGAGACCATATTAGGTGACACCTATGAAGCTGAAAGATAAAGCTGACTCTTGAACAAGAAGATGAAGTGGAACTATCTTCAAGACTTATCAAGGAGGATGATAAAGGGCATGAACCATCTCTGAAGAAGACAAAAGGATAGCAGCATGAAGAGTGGCTTGACATTTCCACATCATCATTAAGTCCATGTCATCAGTGTCAATTCATGTCTTGTTAAGATGTCAATTCAAGGTGTCAAATGAGTCCTCATGTGCCACATCATTTGTGGACATAAATGTAGTTTTCAATAATATAAGAAATTTAATGTAAATTGAAAGTCCAAGAGTCACCCATAGAATTTGAAAGGTCATGGAGAAGTTAAAGAGTCACGTGGAAAGTCCAGGAGTCACAAGGGAGGTGAAAAGTCACCCCATTTGTTGTATATACACCCTTATAGCTCAAGAAAATTATTTTTCTCATTGGCTCGTCCCAGTAGGTATTAGATATGAAGATAGTTCTTTGAAGGAGAAAGTGATAGCTCTTACACTCCACTATTGGCGATAGTGGTGTTCATTGTACCAATGTATCTTGGGACATTTGCTTAATACTTGAAGTTCATTAAGTGATCACACTTTCATTTCTGTGTCATAAATGTTATAAGAATATTCTTTGAATGTTCGCGATATATGTTGTTTTCATATGCACTAAATAAATTGAACTATTTCAGTGGATTTGGTGTGTATCTTGTTGAAGGTGTGTTGTACTTGTTTTAATGATCATTTCTTCTTTGTGAACTATTTTGCTAGTTGATCAATGATTCTTTCATATATATGTGCTTGTTTGTATTTACTATATTATTACTGTTACTCTTCTCTTGAAGGTGTGCTTTTATTTTCCCTTGAGTGAAAGAACCTTGATATATTCTACAACTGAACATTCCACAAGTCATACTCACTTGTTCATTCAAAAGACATGCATATTAATCATTTGTGCTAACCATCGTATCTAAGGGAAATTTTGAAGAATCATCGCAACCAAGTTGTAATTTTGGAATGGATCCTATTCACAATGGTGTGAATTCTAATTGGGACTTTTCATAAGGGAGACCCCCTTGCATGTTGATGGGATCCAACACCATCAACATTTTGGCACTATAAGGAGGGAAGTTTCATTTTTATGGCTAATAAGTTACCACATCCTAACAAACATACTTCTGTGCAATGTAGTCATGTCCCAATTTTCCACTCTAACTCATACTCCTGAGAGAGAGGAAACTTATCATCCTAAAATGGGACAAGAATTTGAGGCTACTTAGGATCAAATCTAGACCATCCTACTGATTACTATTCAATTTGTGAGAGCTCTTGGTTTACTCCATGTTACATTTATTCTACCCCATCAGTCTGTAAAGAAATAAACAACTCTCAATGTGTGAAAGACCCTAAACAATGTGTAGAATTGAAATGGGAGCTCAAGTGAAAAGAGACGATAATGGTGAAAATGATAATGATCATGGTGAAGAATGAATAGAAAAACCTCCTATTTGTAACAAAGTATTGGGTTGATCTTGATAATGGAAAATGATAAAATAATATTGAGGAAATGAAGATCTAACCATTAGGAATAATTTATTATATTTTTTGGAGAGGGAAAAGATATTCAAAATGGTCAAATATCTTTATCTAGAAATAATTAACAAATAAAATGATTTATTAATTATTTTGCGAGGATTAAGAATGGTGTGAAATTGAAATAATTATTAAACAATGATTTAAGAATTATTGCAATAATATAATTAAGGAATAATAAATAAATAATGATTTATTTAGTAATTCCTATGTAATTTAGTCAAATGTGACAAGGAATAATTATCAAACAATTATTTAATAATTATTCCTAGAGAAAATTATAAATAATGATTTATTCAATTCTTCCATTAGTTTTTTGAGTTTTTTTTTAATGAGAAATAATTTAATAAAAATGTTTTTCTAAATTATTTGCCATGGTGAAAGTGATTTTACTATGGTAAAATAAATCCTGCAAGGTGTATTTCAATCCACCTAGTTAGAAATGTCTAGGTGATTATTTTTTAATGATAACAAAACCCTAATACCTTTGCACATTTTCCACACCTCTCTCTAATATTTTTCTAGGACATCAGTTTTAACATGATTCTGATCAACCTATGGCCTCGTCATCTAGGGGAGAGGGTGCATCCCCTCTTACTAGAGTGTAGTATCGAGAGATGCTAATTCTAGGAAGAATGTTGTGGAGGCAGCACCTCCTCAATCCCCCCACTGAAATTCATCACAAGGAGGTCACAAATATGTCCCAATCATGGGCACTGCATGGAAAAACAATATATCAATCTGTTGTGTTCCAAATGTCCTTCAAAACAACATATATAAGGTCAAGTAAGATAAAATCCTGGAGCACATAAAATCCATTCAAGGCCACACATTAATCTTCAAATTTGTTGGAGGTTAGCCACCAAATCTAGATTTTCCCTCATGGATCAAGGCTAAATGGAAGCCAAAAGTGAATGTTGATTTGTAGATTGGAGCCAAATGTTTTCTTATGATGGTATTCATCAATTTAGAGGATTGTTAAAAGGTGTTATGAATGGCCTGTATTTTCTTAATAATTCTATTCTCTTCATCTTGTTTTGGATGCCTCATTGCATCCCAGATAAAGAAAAATTTTCAGTTGCTCCTATATGGGAAATAGTGGGAATTGGCAATATCATTGGAAATTATGTAAAAGTGTCAGAAATAGCCAAATCAAAGGGGTGCATTGCATGTTCCGGGATATGTGTGTACATGAATGTCTTAGAATGACTATCATAATGCATACTTATCTTCCCCAATCATTAGGATATCATCCAATCAATTTATTATAACCATATCCCTTTTTGTTGTAGAAGTTGCCATGAACATAACTACCACTATACAAATTTACCCGTCACTGATACCCCCATGTTGAAGGAAATAATCATAAGAACTAATCAGAAAGGTTTCAACAATTGGCTACAAGGAGGAGGAACTGTAGGCCCCAAAACTCAAACTCCAAGGAGTCCCTTCTATCCAAAAACAAATTTGAAGATGTAGAAGAGAAAAAACTACTACAATAGGATCAAAGGTCACACCAAGGAATCCTTAGGACCACAAACCAAGCCCATACAACACACTTCTACAAGGAAAAGGAAAAACCCATATAAGAAAATGCAAGGCACAATGGATATGGAGATTGAACTACATGATGTGGAGACAATGTTGGAATAAATTGCAATGGAGACAAGTTTTTTAGGTAATCATAGAAGATTTGGATGAAATGGAAGTAGAGGAGAAAACCCTCTTGGAGATACTAGATTTTCTACATAGCCAAGGATCCATTTCAATTTCTAAGGTGCAAACATATCTTCTTGAACAATCATATATGTAACATACCCCATTACCAATTAAGCATAAGGAGTTGGATACTAGGTTAACTCAACTACTAGTGTGTGATTATGAGAATGGGGTCTAAAAAATATGTATCTTCTCTATTCACATTTTGGGGTCAAAATTTATTTTTTCCTAGGGTTTCCATATTCATTTTGTAGGGTTTCATAATCATGTCTCGTGGCACCCACGTGGTGCCATGTGGAATATTACCATAGAGAATATTTTTTGGCATAATTCCACTCATTCCTAGGTAAATCCAACCCTATGACATTGAAAGAGGTTACATCATAGTTATATCAAGGGGGGTACCATCTCGTGTGGTGGTACTTGAGTCTATGTACTAGTATTGTTGTTTAAATAATCGCTATAATACATCTCCTCAACTAAGACATAGTGCCACTACATTGTATCCACTCCTTATGGTTGGATATTTGATCATCACTTCAAGGAATATTATTCGAGTGCTTCTGTACTTTTTAAGTGTTTCTTGCACCACTAAGAATGGATCCCTTGCTACATATCAATATCAAGCTCCACTTGTGATGGAAATTTCTCTAACATTATCACCAAAGGTTCATTATAGATTTGTGTCATGGCTTCATCAAAATATTGTTGTTCATCTTCCCATTTATTGTCAACATTTTCCTTGGTTAAGGAATTGAAACACAATGAGATGTCAAAGTAATGCGATGTAGACTTCAAGTTTGTCACTGACATAGGTTGGCATTGACCACTCAATTTATGACCTGTATCATCTCTAGGTTGATATACAATCCGTCTACACCTACCATATAGTCGAGGTAAGTTACAGAGTCCATGGAAAATAAACTCTTCTTGAAATTCATCAAAGGTTTCTTCTGTCTTACTTATTTTCATAATACGGCTTTGAGATTCTATAAGTGTTATGTTCATATTTTGATATAGAGGAGAATGATATCACAATACACAATGACAAAATAAACCAGATAATATCTTGATACATCATTCATCAATCTATGGAATGTTCTTGGTGCATTAGCGAGCTGAAATGCC
>APFE031379928.1:66215-85568 GCA_000404065.3 Pinus taeda | reverse complement strand
CCATGATTGATATGGATTTTGAGGTTGGGGCCAAGGTTGTTGCCAAGGATTCCAATTTGGTGGGGGTTGAAAATTCATAGGGTTGTTGAACCCTTGAGTTTGTTGCCCCTGCTAAGGTCTTCTTGCAACGAAACAGAGAGATTCTACTGAATTTGGATCTTCTTGAAAGACAGCTTTGAGTCCAGGAATTGAAGGACAATCCTTGGTCTCATGATTCTCTGAGCAAATCATACAGGTTTCTACAACTTTTGCATCCAAGGGGCATTCCCTTAGAGCATGTTTCTTCCTACATTTCGGACAAAAGATGGCTAGAGCATCAGTTTCTGCTTTCTGCTTGTTTTGAATTTTAAGGGTGTCTAGTTGTTCAATAAGGCTCTCCAAGATATCAGTTTTGAATTCATCAAACATATTGCCAATTTCTACCCTACTTACTGACCCAGTTGCAGATTTGTTTGCCCTGATGAGAGAAGGATCTCTAAGCCCTTTTCCTGTCTTAGATTTTCCTCTCGAGAGATGGACACATAGTTCTGCTATGTCATGAAGTGGAAGTTGAGAAATGTCTCCTTTCCCCATCATTTTTAAAATATTTATCCATTGATCTCTGATGGCTTTCAATGTTTCCTCATCTAAGTTGCTCATCTTTGCTCTCTTTAAGTTGTATTGAAATCTTTTAAGTACATCCTCCAAGTTTTCATCTTCTTTTTGTACCATTTTGAATACCTCATTCTTGTGATTGGTGGGCATGCAATAGTCCAGGTATCTATCCAAAAATGTTTGTTTCATATCATTCCAAGTCCTAATAGATTAGGTGACTAATCCCATGAACCATTTCAAAGCGGCCCCCTTCAATGTCGAAGGAAACAATTTGAGTTTTTGAGAGTCTTCCATATAGTCATAGGTTCGGCACACGACTTCAAACTCAAACAGAAATGTTTCAGGATCCTCACTTCGCAATCCATAAAAGTTGGGGAGGATAGATGGTGAGATGTTTTTCATTGTTGTATGAGTTTCCTCATCAACTATAGGGAATCCAAACGAGTTGTCTCCTTCCTTATTTATTCCATTAATACCTCCACCTCCACCATTGTTGCCTCCATTATTTCCTTCTCCCCTACCTCTACCTCTACCTCCGAATCCATCTACTACTTCCTCTGTCATGATAGTTTCTTCAGAGTCCTCAAAGTCCTCTGGTTATTCTAGCAAGGGAGGATGAGAGGGAGTTTCTTCCTTTTCTTCTTCAAGTGATTCTACTTCTTTAATTACAATATGCTCTCCTGTAGAAGTAAAGAAAGGGTATTCTTCTAAATGAGATTTGGTAGATAGTGTAGGAGAATCCTCTAATTTAGCTGCTGCTCCTAGAATTCCAGGGATCTTAAGGCTAGGAGTAGATGGTGGTGAATCTTGTCTATGCCTTGAAGAAGATGGAGTTGTGAAAATCAAACTCTTGGCTCTAGCTATAAACCTTCCCCTAGAATCTCTTGCTCTATGCATGTCAATTTTTTTTTTTTAAAGATGGGCTAATAATTCTCTTTCTGGTCTTCCAGGTCACACTAAGTGCAAGAGGAGAGCATACTTCAAGAAGCTATCAAATTTTCCCTTCTTTTTATTATTATATATATATAGATATAGCTTAATATATAAGAAATTGGCTACCTAGTTACACTTCCCCAGCAACGGTGCCAAAATGTTTGGCCAATTTAGTGTGTTCTAAATTGCTGCATTTAATTGTCAATCCGGGATTCGTAAGCTGACGAAGTGTGGCGCACTATATGTGCAAGATAAATGATCTCTTATTTTTGTCGTTTTAGTTTTTTATTTGTTTTGGGGGTTTTTATCTTGGTTGACTTCCTAATGTGAGATGGAAATTCTAAAAGACAAGTATGGAATAAATGTTCAAGGCAATGATGTCCTTTACAATGATTTCCCAAAATTCAAACTTCAAAAGGGGTTTAAAACATGCAATGACAAAATTAATTCATAAAAGAAAATGAAAATGTGCCACTATACTAGTCAAACAAGTAGTGAATATTGACCATGAAACCCATTACCCTTGTGGCTGTCTAAATACAAAAGAAACTCTACTCAAAGAAATTCAAAAATTGCAAGGAAATAAAGCTAAAAATCAAATTACATCAATTCATACTCTGACCCCTCGCCATTAGTCTCACTATGGCTTTCGGAGGTAATCATAAACAACTTGAGCAATCTGATATCTAATTTGCAGGAGAATAGACTAATATCAAACTACACACTCATACTTCAATCCCTCTCCATTAGTCTCGCTATGGCTTTCGGAGGTAACTGAAAATGACATGAGTAATTCAATAACTAACTTGCAGAAAAATAAACTAATATCAAACTACACACTCATACTTCAATCCCTCAGGAGGTAACTGATAATGACACGAGTAATTTAATATATAATCTAACTAATAAAGCAAATGTACAAAACTGAAATAAATAAAACAGTGTTGACATTAAAAACTAAGAAAAATAAATCAGCAGAAGGACAAGACAGATTCCATGTCATTAGTCATCATAAAACTATGTGCAAGTGCCCGGGCTGCCTACTATAATCTGGAACAAAAACACTGATCAGTTAACACCAGTATAAAGCATGGAAAATTATGGACAGAAATAAAATGTTAACACCATAAGAAATGCAATATATAAACATGAATAACTATGGCATAATGAACATAAGGAAATAAAGCGTGAAACTATACAACAATAAACAAAACCTTGGCATGTGCAGGGGCCCTCTGCACAGTCCTCGGGCAACAACTATTAACCACGAATTGAGCTTATAAACAGAGTCTTCTCATGTATTCAAAATACAGTCATAACACAGAAATAAAGTCACAACACAGTGGGCTCGTTAACAGTCAAAATTACATTACAAAGCTAGCTAATATGCGTATGAGAACGCATTATTTATAGCAGAGGATGACATAACTACTTTCCTACAATCTGCGCTGATAAAAGACACGTGAACAACCATGTCCAGGAATCTAGCATTATGGCTGCCGTGAAGATTAAATCTTTGGAGCATGGCTGTTGGATTCGGCTTATGGAGCAGTCCACAGGTGTTGATATGTCTCCTGAGATTGAGGAACGACCACGCAAGTCTTCACGTGGTGAAAAATAGAGTTCTGTCACCATAGGACTCTTAGGTTGACCACCGCTTGACTACCTTTGACTATGGCGTCTTTTGATGAATTCGACTGAGCCAATAGGACTCGGTCCATGTCCACGTTGTTTTCATCTTGCCCATGTGGCTCGATTTGCCCGAAGACACCTGCAATATAGACTTTGAAAAAACAGCTGCGGAAAGTTGAGCTGGCTGCGGAAAGTGACAAGATTCCGCAGCTTATAAACAAAAATCTAGTTCAAATAGCAACACAAACACATAGTCAAGAAACCACTTTAAATGCTCATTTTTTAACTAATATGCAATGATACTGATGACTTAGGAGGTTCAAATGAATGGAAAGAAGCTAGAAAAAGGTGTAGGAAAGATGTAAGTTTGGGACTCAACAATGAGCACAAGAGAAAATGCCTTATCAAGGTTCAACATAATCAATATATTTTCCAAGGGCATTGCTGATTCGTGAGATGGTGACATCATTTCAATAGTGAAGTGGCAAGAAGGGGAGCTTGACCCAAACGGGAACAAAGGTAGGAACATTATAATTAGGATTGAAGTTAGGGCTCCAACGATCGAGGTAAAGGCCCTACAAACCCATGAAGTACAATTCACTTATGAATATCAAATCTTTGTCTGACTTGTTTTTGAAGAAGAAAGTGCAAAACCCTTTTCTGCAAAAGAAAGACATGACCACCCTAGTGATGAGGGGTTTCGAGTTGAGTTCAATCCAATTTTAGATTTTCTGAGGGGAGGGCCAGACACCTGTAAATTGACCCATTAGACACCCTCTTAGAAAGATGAAGTGATGGGACCAACCCTCTCAACCCTTACAGTCAATCAATAATTAATTTATGATTAATAAAAAGAAATAATGTAAATAGTCATATGGGTTGATTGCGCAATTAAAAGGTGTGTACTGTGATTGGTGTGAGGCGACACTTGTCCCTGCTTCGAACTCTACTCTCCTGCGCTTTGCTCACACCCTATTGTGGTCAGCAACAACCCCCCTTTTTATTTAGTATTAGTAATAACACTAAATAAATGGGGACCCTTCTAAAAATAAAAACTAGCACTTAGAATTCCCTTTTAATAAAACACACTATCATAAACTTAGGAAAAACATTCGTAAATGCAAAAGCTTAAGTATTATGAAAAGTCTCAAATAAAATTGTTCTTTTAATGATGAACATTACATCACAAAAGGGTAACAAAGGGCATCATATATAAAGAAACTTTCGGAATTGCGAAAATGCGAGACTGCGAGCCACACAGATTCATCGCACATCACAGATCCCATATATCGTAGCGCCAACTAAGATAAAACATCCCGATATTGCGGAATGTGATAAAGCATCTCACAAATCACATCTTGCAATCACATAATGAAGTAAAAGATTGTTAACGAAAAAGGATTAGCGATATTGCGAAGCAAATCACAAAATCGCTTTATCACAGATAAAAAAGGCTCACAATTCAATGAAATATTTCTCGTCATCCGATACCAAGTTATGGGTATTAATGTCAACTTAGTGGTCTATTGATGGTTATTTATGAGAAATGATTTAGATCTGAGTGAAAGGGTTATTTCACGTAAGGTGATATATTTGATGTGATTTTGAAATTAAGAGCTTTCCCATCACCTTATTACTTACCATCATTCGTTATCTTTCTCATTGTGTCTTAGTTCTTTACTTGTGAACTTACAGGAGCGGTACGCAGAACAATACATAGAGCAATGTGCATAATGTGATGGGGAAGAAAGGAAAAGCTCCGGTATCTGAAAAAACAGAGATGACTCCATTATTCACGGACACCATCTGTACTAGAGAAGCAGGGATATCTACTTGGGAAGGCACGTATATTCTAATGGAGGAAGAAAACCCGAGAGTCATGGAGGTTACAGCTACGGCAGATAACCACGGGTCATCTGAAGCATCACTTATAGAGCTTGCATGCTCGTTCCTGCACCATATCCCAATAAGGCCAAAAATACTTCCCTATACAGATATGGTGAAATGGGTGATAGACGATGCTGATAATAACAGACAGGCAATTTAGGATGCGGAACCAAGAAGTTATAGGATCATTTACCCCACAAAATTTAAGATGCATGTATCATTTACCAGAGCCGCAGGCTAGCTATATCAAGCAGTTCATGGAGAAATTCACCAAGGAGAATGAAGATTTGGTGGAATGCACCAAAAGATGGTCAGCGAAGGAAGAGGCATTAAAGAAGGACAAATATGGTATGTACAACACTGGTTCCCTCTCTTCTCTGTATTGTTTCGCTGCTACAATGTTATGTAGGCTATTCAGAAAACCTGATATCAATAAGTTTTCATCCGAGTGGCTACCCCTATTAGATGCGGCCACCAACGCCACTATAATGGACTGGGCCCAAATATCGTCTAATAACTTAGCCTCTACTATTTGGAATTATCGGTCTAAAAGGACTCCTTCTCAGAGGATTTATCCTCCATTCTTTCTAGCTGCCTATGTCATGGATGCTATCTATTTTATTTCTAAATTTCCTTTCATGGGTTGGAAATAGATAGTACAGAATCCCTTACCCATTCAAGTCTACCATAAGTAACTGTGGGATTCTAAGTTCACCCCATATTTTTATAAAATCTACCATGGAGTTATGCTACCCATTCACAAGATGTTGTATAATAAAGATGCTGCAAGATTTTCTCCTGAAGCCGAAATTTATATTCTCCCTGTGGGAAGATGGTTCGGAGATTTTTTTTTTCACTTATATCAGAGTATTTGGAAACATTGCCTCTCCTCATGTACTTCCCTTGTATGTTCCTGGCAAGTTGATGGCCCAGGAAATAGCCTACCAAACTTGCGGGGTTGGAGGAATGAGCAGAGAACTTAAGGACAAGAAAATGGCAATCTGGCTACAATTCCTTATGGTCTATGGGGCTTTTGCATTGTTTGATCTAGGTCATGCTTTCAAGGAAGTAGACAACATGTTGAGTCTATGATTGTTTAAGTTCCTAGGGAGATAATCTGATCCCTTTGATGTGATAAAGAATTTTGCCACGATTGTTAAAATAAAGGTGTTCACTAAGGAAGATGATCTCTTTGACAACGTTTTCCAGTAGAAGAGCACACTCAGAGACATCCTACACATTGCCCAAATCTAGTTTGGCCCAACAGAATTCCAAGAGTTTAAACTTTACAGAGAACGAAGATTGGCAAATATCCCCTTGGACAAATTGCGCATAGAACCAATAAGGGAACCCACTCCCAGCATCAGTATAAGTGGAAGCTCAGGGCCAAACAAGTCTAAGTCTAATTCTGGAAGAGAATCGCCAAAAAAGTCTAGACAGTCAAAGAGCGATCACAATAAGAGTGAAGGATCAGTTAGGGATACTGCCCAATCCAAAGAGAATCCTGAGAAGCAAGTGTTATCGCCAACACAGGTGGAAATTCCCACTCCCCACATGCAGCCAACAAAGCCATTAAGAACAAAGATGGAGAAAGAATGGGAGAAATTTAATGAATTGATCAACACAGGGGAGCAAAACGTGGAGACACCAAGGAATCCAGCACAGATAATCACAGAAATGGTGATTGAAATAGTTGTCAATGCTCCAGTAACTAAGCACATTCCCATAGCCCCGCCATATGAAATCATGCTAAAGATAGAGGAAATCCCTCCTCTAGATGTGTTTTACAGTCTGCAGCACAAAGCTATGGTCAGGAGATAAAGAAAGAAGCGAAAACTAGACAACATGCTCTCACCTGAAGCAGAGCCGCTGGATGTCCTTTGGCAAGACCCTACCACTAATCCGACAGAGAACCTGACTAGGTTGCCCCAAATCGTAGGAGCTTATGATTCTACTACTATTGATAAAGCATCCAAAGTTAAGCTATTGCTTAAAGATAAATAGGATAAAATCCTATTCTTGTAGCAACAGTTACAGTAGGCCAGTGTTAGCCAGGAAGCAGAAGAAAAATTAGAAAAGTTACAACAGGACGTCCAGCAAATGTAGCTGGGTTATCAAAGCAGTCTAGCCGAAAAAGAACACCAATTATAGGCCACATTAGAAATGCACAAAGATAATCATAAAGTCACAAAATTTGTCATAGAAGCTCCTGCCTTAAATGATCAACTCTTGCAACAGCAGGAAACGCTTTGCCAAAGAATATCGCAATGTAACTCTCACTGCGAAATGAGTGACAAAATCACAAGTCAAGTCGTAGATTTGCCACTTGATTATGATTTAATTGATAAGAAAGTTTCTGACTATTTGAATTGGCAGGAATCAGAGGAAGGCAAGAAAGCAGGGTTGTCCAAGATCAATGAATCCCACAAAGAAATGCTGTTTACTAAATGGGATGCATAGATCAAGAAAGCAGAACAGGCAGCGGAAGAAGCAGTGACAGCAACAAGCAATGTCATTGACTGTGTCAATGAAAATATGCACAGAGCCAACCTAATATCGGAAACCGCTCCAGGATTTCTCCCAAAAACGCAACAACTACAAACAATTTGGAGACAAAAAGCTGAGGAAAAAGGCAGAATCAATCAAAAAGTTAACTAAGTTGAAATGGGATACTTACTGGCAATATTTGGTGAAACCACACAGTCAGTGTATGACTTTGAAGTGTCTTACAAATTCCGCTGAGAAGATAGCGCCAGCACTTGTTGATTCCGTTTTCGTAGGACAATTAAAATCGGAGATCGGCCAACCGACACTCCTGAAGCCGATGCTGGATGCTTGCGACTTAAGAGAATAGATGCATAGTTGATCTTTAGATACAGTTTCAGTTTAATCTCATTTTATTTTTGTTTTAGATGAGGATGGTCATTTAAAACTCCTCCTATATTTTTTTAATAACTATTTTTAGTCTTTAGTTAGTAGTATTTAAACCCCTCTCATGCATTTAGAGAGGGGTCCAAAAATTTGTCAAAAACAATTCTTCAGAACATGCACTTCTGCACCCTCTGAGGAGGTTTTGATAAATGAATGGAACGAGATTTATTTATATCTGTGTTTAATGTCTGCTACTGAAATGCACTTCTGTACTCTTAGTAGATATTGAATTATGAGAAGATAAATCTCGATTGCTGAAGCTCATGAGTAGGACTTATTATCAATGGTACTTTTATCTCTTAATGATTTCTACTTATGTGTCAAGTGATATGTTATTTTCAGTTGTTTATATATGAAAGCCTAAATGTTCAGTTATCATTTGGCACTTTTGTACGGTCGTAACTATTCTTTTTATGCTGAGTGTATGAATAACTTATTATGCGATATGTTTATCATAATTGTTTTGACTAATTTCTTATACGAAACAATTTACTTTTAGTGAATTCTTTTCTCGTAGCAATCGAATAATCTTCATTATCAATTGCTGTTGGAAACTATTTTAGATCGCATAAGTGAAGAGTTAATCCCGAGATAGTTTTTTAGAAATAGATGTTTCCATTCATTAGAATAAAATTGCATGTGTTAGATTAGATTTAGACTAAAAACATCCTTTTTAGAAACTTTTAAAAAGGAAAACATCATCCCTTAGCATCATCACATACAAATTGGGAAATTGGTCCCGTTATCCCCAGTCAGACCCACTATCCCAAATGGAAAAGGAGTTGCTTTCAAGGTCCGGACTGGGTGGGTATCGCCCTTGTTGTAGACCCAATTTTCGAGGCTTCAACATACCCCAAACCCTCGTTCACTATGGAATTTCGACACTGTGGTTCTCTGCTATTTGTTGTGAGGGTTTGTCAACTATTACTGTGTGCTTGTGAGGGTTATGGCAATGGTGCCGGTCTCTGCTCGGCCACGGGCCCTTCTGCCTGGAGGTTTGGTAACTCTATCAACAACTCCTTGTCTGCTGACTATTTGGCCTCACCTGGGCACTGTGCTGGTTGTTCCGTCGACTACTGTGGAGAGTTTCTTTTGTTCTTTAGTTGTTGTAGCTTACCCTCTCATGGGTGTTGTTCTTGTTACTGTTGTCTTGGCTTTCTTTGTGTGCATTTTCTGTTTGAATGTTTGATTGCTCGCATGGTCGTTTCTCTGGTTAACTGGTTGTTATATTTTTATGGTTTACAGGTTGTGGTCACAAGGGACCGGGTCCTCGGCACTGCTTGTCACTGGGCAAGGTAAGCCCTTTGGTCCATGCTTTAGCTCCTCCTCGCAACTTTTCTTCCTTACTAAGGGCAGTCGCTCCTTGTGAGCAGGGATTCCCTCTTGTGGTTGCGACCTAGTTATGGGTTCTTCTCTCCAGTGCTGTCCACTCCTCTGGTAAGCCTTCAAACCCTCACCCTCTCTGCTTCATGCTTCTTCTATTTAGTTGGATAGTCAGACCACTAATGCCTCTCCGTTGGTTTTGTCTACAGGTGGGTTGTGGCTCTGGATGTTTGGTTCCACGCCTATTGCTGCCTGGTGAAACCGATAGGGTCACTCCTCGATATTGACCTTTGTTATTGTTTTTTGCTTCATAGCTCCAACATTCTTGTTGTCTCGTAGTTTGGTTAGGTTTTTGAGAACCTCGGCTCCTCTATTCCTTGTTTGCTATTGGGTTTCCTTCAGGCTTCAACCCTTCTGATTAATTTATGTTTGCAACAGTTATGGAGTCATTCTGAGTTTGTTGTCAGTTGTCTTATGTATGGGCTCACTCCGTCTTAACAGTTGCTAGTCTAATATTCTGTAACTTATTTTCATGTAAAGACTGTTACTTGGAAAAGGAAAAAAAAATTATATGCTTGTGGGTTACTTGTATATGTAATGCAATTATTTTAATGCTGAGACTGTTTATCTTTCGAGGGTTTCTCCATATTGATTTTCTGCTCTTTGTATGTCTGAAACTCGTTGCTAGCTAGAAATGTGAATTCAACTCTCTGTTACTATGACGACTTTGATTGCTGCTTGAACTGTCCTCGAGACACTCTGTTTGCTTGGACGACTGTTAGGAAAGAAATGCTAGAACAGGAAATGCACTCTTATGCTTTGTCAGTACGCACATAAATTAATGGAAAGAGATAATAGTTAGCTGCAAATGGATTCAGATGTTTGTAACATAAAATTTCTTTTTGTCTTCTATTCTATATCTCCTGAAATCGAACCCGTTACAATTTTGGTGTATTTTCTTTTAAGCTATGTTGAAACAGTTTCTCACAACTGCTGGCAGTTACATATATAGTTGCATGGTTATGATAACTGTTCTTTTTTTTATCATGTTGTAATTTTACGAAAGAAAACTAATTAAATAAAATAAAAGAACAAGTTGGCTGGAACAATCTCCAACTAATCATAATGTTCCTAAATGTTATTTGACTAATAAAATAAAAACGAAAGTCCCTAAATGTTGTTTAACTAATAAATGGAAATGAAAACTAAAAGGTTACTATGAACCTATCTGTCTTAGTTGAGACCAAATACCCTAGCCATGATACCCTCAGTTGGATGCTCCTGCATCAGGCTCTTGGGGTAATAAAAATTCATGGCTCCGATCCATGAGCTCCTCAATTGAATATCTTGCACGTTGTATTTGTCCCACATCAAGCCAGGAACTGTCCTTGATGGGACGGTTCTTCCACTTGACAAGGTATTGTAGGTACTCCTTCCTTCGAGTCTGCCTAGCGACCTGAGTGTCGAGGATTCTCTCGATCTCAAGGGGCTAAGCTGAAGGCATTTTCCTCATCCATGAGTTACTTCCTTCTTGGGTGTCCCATTTTGGCCATGCCGAATTGTCGTCTTCTGGACTGGCAATGTATGGAAACAAATCTGCCACGTTGAAAATGGGCAATATGCCTATCCCTGGAGGCACCTATAATTCATAATCATTGGCAGAGAATTTACACAGAATTTTGCATGGGCCAATCTTCTTATACTACAGTTTGTTTTATTCACCCTTAGGGAACCGTTCTCTACGCAAATGTGCGAGGACTTCATCCCCCACATTAAATTGTGCCTCTCGTCGTTTCAGATCTACTCTCTTCTTATATTTTCAACTATTGTGCTACAATTTCGACTTTACCTGCTCATGTAGGTCATTTATTTCTTTGGCGAAATCTTCCCCATCAGCGTTCCGTCTTTCCAGCTGTCTTAGATCCTGTAACTCATGCACTCCGCGAGGATACATGCCATACAGGATCTAAAAAGGACTATATCATGTGCTGCGATTTGGTGAATCATTGTAAGCGAACTCCGCCTGGGAAAATACATGATTCCACATTCATGAATTTTCTCCGATCAAGCTTCATAGCAAGTTTCCCAACCTCCTATTCACCACCTCCATCTGCCCATCGGTCTGTGGGTGATAAGCGGAGCTAAAACTCAACTGTGTGTCCAACCTCTTCCACAAAGTGTGCCAGAAATGTCCTATAAATTTCACATCCCTGTCAAAAATAATAGACTTAGGCAGGCCATGCAGCCTAACTATCTTTGTGAAAAACAAGTGTGCTACGTGAGTGGCATCACTGGTTTTTTTACAAGGGATGAAATGTGCCATCTTTGGGAACTGGTCTATTACCACCATCATAGAGTCATAACCTTCTAGTGTTCTAGGTAGACCCAAGACAAAGTCCAAGCTGACTGAGTCCCATGGTCTACTTAGAATAGACAGTGGCGTGTAGAGTCCCATGTTTTGACTGCGTCCTTTCGCCAACTGACCCACTTTACACATGTTTACAAATCGTTGCACATCCCTTCGCATCTTTGGCCAGTAATAAAAGTGACTGAACTAATTTAAGGTCTTATCAATGCTGAATTGTCCAGCTAGACCTCCGCTCTGCTTCTCCCGGATGATGTTCTCTCTCATCGAACAACCAGGAATGCATAGCTGTCCTCCTTTAAACAACAACTTCTCCTATAAGTTATAGTCCAACCATGGAATATTATTCCTCAACAAAGGGTTTTTGCAAGCTTCATAAGCCTCCTTGATATCCGCATCTGTCTAATACAAGTCTGTCAAGTGTTCAAAACCCAACATTTGTATCGTGCTCTCCTGCAGGAGAAAAACTCTCCTGCTCAACGCATCTACTACCTTGTTGGCCTGTCCATTGATATGCTTCAAAACAAACGTGAAACTCTACAAGTACTCAACCCATTTTGCATGCTTTTGGTTTAGCTTATGCTGCTGCATAACATACTACAACGTTGAATTATCAAAAAACAAAACAAATTCATTACCGAGAAAATAATGTCTCCAATGCTTCAATGCTTGGACAACAACATAGAACTCCTTGTCATAAGACAAGTACTTCTGCCTACTTTTGTTCAATTTTTCACTGAAATAAGCAACTGGTTTGTCTTCCTAGCTAAGTACAGCCCCGGCTGTACCACTAGCATCACAACGGCACTGGAAAAGCTTGTTAAAATTAGGCAATCTCAGGATTGGTCTTTCAATGATCTTCCTCTTCAACATCTGGAAGCTTTTCTCTGCTGCTTCAGTCCAACGGAAAGGCTGACTTGCCTTTTTAATAGTGTTCAACATAGGTGCGCAGATCTCACTAAAATTCCTTATAAAATTACGATAAAAACTTGCCAACCCATGAAAGCTACATACCTCAAACAAACTCTTTGGGGATGGCCAGCTAATGATAGCTGCAATTTTCTCTGGGTCCATTTTTAGCTCATTTTCTGCGATCACAAAAGCAAAACTAATTCCCTCTGAAGAAAAGAACATTTTTTCAAATTTATTAGTAGCTTGTTTTGCTGTAATTTCTCCAACACACTTCGAACATGTCGAAAATGTTCTTCTTTGGTTTTTACGAAAATCAAAATATCATCAAGATATACAATCATGAAATTTCCAATGAATTCTTTCAACATCTCATTCATCAAGCGCATAAAGGTATTAGGTGCATTGCTTAACCCAAATGGCATCACCAGCCACTCATACAAACCTTCATTGGTTTTGAAAGTTGTCTTCCGTTCGTCCCCTTCTCTGATTCTGATATGGTGGTATCCACTCTTCAGATCGTTTTTCAAGAAATATGCTACCCCACTGAAACAATCCATCATGTCATCCACCCATGGAAATGGAAACCTGTACCTTATGGTAATCTTATTGATGGCCCTCGAATCTATGCACATCTGCCACTCTCCTCCTTTCTTGGGAGCTAAAACTATTGGAACTGCACAGGGACTTAAACTCTCCCTTATCAATCCCTTATCCAGCCATTCCTGTACCTATTTCCTAATCTCCTCATTGTCCTTAGGACTCATTTGGTACGCTGCCTTATTTGGTAAACTAGCTCCAGGTATAAAGTCTATGTGATGACTGATACTTCTCTTTGGAGGCAATTTATCCGGCAAATCATCCACCACAATGTCGGTGAACTACTGCAACATGTTCTGAATTTCTTCAAGCAAATCTGCAATTTCAGTGTGTAACAACATTGCTCTTGACCTCCTTACAATAACATATTTTATCTCACTATCTTCGATCTGTTTCAAAAATTCCTTTCCTCCCACCAACAATGCTTTGGCTCCACTAGTTTCTGTTGTTTCTTCCTCCTTGATGGGTACAAGTGTGTGTTTAATCCCATACTTGTCAAAGTTGTAATAGTTTGTCTTTCAATCATGAACGACCTTTCTGTCATATTGCCATGGTCTTCCTAGCAGTATGTGACACACGTCCATAGGCATAATATCACAAATAACCTTGTCCCTGTATTTGTCAATATGGAACTCAACTTCACATTGTTCATCAACCAACAATTGATGGCCTTTCTGCAACCACGACACCTTATAGGGAGTGGGGTGCTTCAACCATTTCAAACCCAACTTCTCCACTATCTATGTGGCAACTAGATTATCCGTGCTCCCACTGTCGATAATCAGCTTGTAGAATTTTCCGTGTGACTTACAGACTATCCAGAATAATGCCTTTCTTTGGGTTTGGTCAGTTGTCTCCTTTGCTGGTTTCAACAACACCTTATTCAAAATTAAGGCCTTTCCTGTCTCTAACACATTCTCTACCTCCTAGGGTGGTGACTCTGCTTCTTCTGGCTATGCAACATATGCTCCTCTTTGGCCAACCTGTTCCACTTTAGGCAACTCAAAGGATCTGTGCCCCTACTTGTGGCACTTGTAGCAATGGTAAGCAACTCCTCTACCTCTGCCATTTTCCCTTCCTCTCTGATATGGCCTTCCTCCTCTAGTGCTACCTTCTTTTTCTGTTGTCCCTGAGGTCTTTGAACTGCTGCCCTCTTCACTGTTGTTGGCAGCTCTTACTCTGCCAAAGTATTGTCCTTTCCCTCTGCCAGTTCCTCGTCCTCAACTGGCATTCTGCTTTCTTGTGATCTCCTCCTCTGCCTTTAAGGCACTCTGGTATGCTTCCTCTATGTTCTTTGGAGAAATAATACTTATCTTTTCCAATATCTCCAGCCTTAATCCATTCATAAACCTTATTGTCTTTTCTGGAGTGTCTTTAATATAGCTAGCTCTCAAATTCACCCAGTAGAATTCTTCAGTATATTCTTTCACCATCATTCCTCTTTGCTTCAAATTCTGTACCTGTCGATGTAGGGAAATCTGGTAATCTTTGGGCAAAAACCTGCCCTTCATCTTGTTGACCATTCTAGGCCACTTTCTAATTGGTAATTTATTCATCCTTCTTCTTTTTGCTTGGACATTGTCCCACCATAAGGCCGTGTGTCCTTTCAACTTGGTAGCAGTGAATTTAACTCTCCTATCTTCGCTGACCTCCTCACATTCAAAATATTTGTCCAGCTCACTAATCCAGTCCAATAGCACTTCTGTGGACAAATTGCCATCACAATTCGGAATCTCAAGCTTTGGCTTACTGCTAGCCAACAAGACTGACCTCAATAATCTGATTTCAGGTACTTCCTTATCCAATCCATTTGTCGTAACTACAGCTTCTTCTTCACTGTCATCTCCTACTTCTGGATCCCTTCTCCTTCCTGCTTCTACTACTGCCAAGCGGGCATTCAGGATCCTAATCTCTTCCCTTAATCCTTCCTCTGCCACTCTCTGAATACCTCTCCCATGACCTCACCTTCCATTTCTTATGTAAAACTCAATCCTTCTCTGATACCACAATATGATGGGACCAACCCTCTCAACCATTACATTCAATCAATAATTAATTTATGATTAATAAAAATAAATAATGTAAACAATCATATGGGTTGATTGCGTAATTAAAAGGTGTGTAATGTGGTTGGTGTGAGGGGACACTTGTCCCTGCCTCGAACACTGCTCTTCCGCGCTTTACTTACACCCCAAACCCTCGTTCACTATGGCATTTCGACACTGTGGTTCTCTGTTGTTTGCTGTGAGGGTTTGTCAACTGTTACTCTGTGCTTGTGAGGGTTATGGCAATGGTGCCTGGTCTGCGCTCGGCCACAGGCCCTTCTGCCTAGAGGTTTGGTAACTCTATCAACAAATCCTTGTCTTTTGACTGTTTGGCCTCACCTGGGCGTTGTACTAGTTGTTTCGTCGACTACTATGGAGAGTTTCTTTTGTTCTTCAACTACTATAACTTACCCTCTCGTGGGCACTGTTCATGTTACTGTTGTCTCGGCTTTCTCTGTGTGCATTTGTTGTTTGAATGTTTGATTGCTCACATCATCGTTTCTCTGGTTAACTGGTTGTTATATTTTTATGGTTTACAAGTTGCAGTCACAAGGGACCAGGTCCTCGTCTCTGCTTTTCACTAGGCAAGGTAAGCCCTCTGGTCCATGCTTTATCTCCACCTCACAATTTTTCTTCCTTACTAAGGGTAGTTGCTCCTTGTGAGTAAGGACTCCCTCTTGTGGTTGTGAGCTGGTTATGGGTTCTTCTCTTTGGCATCTTCCACTCCTCTGGTAGGCCTTCAAACCCTCACCCTCTCTGCTTCATGCTTCTTCTATTCAGTTGGATAGTCAGACCACTAATGCCTCTCTGTTGGTTTTATTTGCAGGTGGGTTGTGGCTCTGGACGCTTGGTTCCGCACTTGTTGCTGCTTGGTGAAACCAGTAGGGTCGCTCCTCGATATTGACTTGTGTTATCGTTTTTGTTTCATCGCTCCAGCATTCTTGTTGTCTGGTAGTTGGTTAGGTTTTTGAGAGCCTCAGCTCCTCCATTCCTTGTTTGCTATTGGGTTTCCTTCGGGTTTCAACCCTTATGTATAATTTATGTTTGCAACAGTTATGGAGTTGTTCTGGGTTTTCACACCCTGGGCTTGCTGTCAGTTGGCTTATGTATGGGCTCACCCCATCTTAACAGTTGCTGGTCTAATATTCTGTAACTTATTTTCATGTAAAGGCTGTTACTTGGAAAAGGAAAAAAAAAATTATATGCTTGTGGGTTACCTATATATGTAATGCGATTATTTTAATGTTGAGATTGTTAATCTTTCGAGGGTTTCTCCATATTGATTGTCTTCTCTTCGTATGTCTGAAACTCCTTCCTTGCTGGAACTATGAATTCGGCTCTCTGTTATTATGACGTCTTCGATTGCTGCTTGAACTGTCCTCGAGACACTCTGTTTGCCTAGATGACTGTCAGGAAAGAAATGTTAGAACAAGAAATGCACTCTTATGATTTGTCAGTACGCACAATAATTAATGGAAAGAGATAATAGTTAGCTGCAAATGGATTAAGATGTTTGTAACAGAAAATTTCTTTTTGTCTTCTATTCTATATCTCCTGAAATTGAACCCGTTACAATTTTGGTGTATTTTCTTTTAAGCTATTTTGAAACAGTTTCTCACAACTACTGGCAGTTACATATATAGTTGCATGGTTACAATAACTATTCTTTTTTGTTTATCCTGTTGTAATTTTAGGAAAGGAAACTAATAAAATAAAATAAAAGAACAAGTTGGCTAGAACAACCTCCAACTAATCATAATGTTCCTAAATTCTATTTGACTAATAAAATAAAAACGAAAGTCCCTAAATGTTGTTTAACTAATAAATGGAAATGAAAACTAAAAGGTTACTGTGAACCTGTCTGTCTTAGCTGAGACCAAATACCCTAGCCATGATACCATCAGCTGGATGCTCCTGCATCAGGAAGGGAACACTATTTGGCTTGGGGGGCAAAAATTTCAACCTTTGAGATATTATCGACCTTCTTGACAAATCGAGAGGGAGAGGCTTTCTAAAACTTTGGCCCATTGGTCACTAGTGCACTAAAGGCAGTGATTTCCTGGGCCAAGGGGGGAGTTAGGGGCCTGACTAGTCATGGCTAACCGTTTGGACAAGGAGAGGCAAGGAAGCAAGCAGAGGACAACAAGAGGGAGTAGATCTGATCAGGGAGAGGGCAACGAGAAGGAGGATAAAAGCACAGGAAAGGGGGGTAAGAGGGATACTAGGCCTAAAAATAGCAAAGGCACCAACAGACAGGAGCGAGCAACACAAATCTATGAATCATAGAGGGGATGGCAGTGTGCAAGGAGCTCAAGGCTGCAGGGTCCTTGAGCAAAGTAGAGCAATTTTCAAATATTGTTTTTTTTAGTCTCCTCATTTTTACCATGCCTTCACAATGGTAAAAAAAAACATTTTAATATGAATTCATAATGCCTTACATAACATGAGAATACCATTTGCAAAACCATGGGTTAGTGCCAAAAGTAAATTGTCTCTATGACCAAGTCAAGTTTACCCTAATTACCCTCCTAATGTAACAATAAACGCCATCCATATATAATTCCAAAAGTAAATTGACTCTATGACCAAGTCAAGTAGACTCTAATTACCCTTCAAATGTAACAATAAACACCATCCACAAATAATGTCTCACAATAAGATACATCACATCAATTCAATATATATTTATTGAGAATTAGCTATATTGAAAATTTTTTCCATCACAAATCTTCTCAAATATTAACAATTTAACTCTTGTTGGGAATTTTTGATAATTCCAAACAAAAATGAACAGAGAATAATGCTCTGTTTTAACATAGGATCTTAACACAGGGAAGCTAAAATTGTTTTCTGAAGAACAGAGTTTCTTACACCCACAAAAAACTTTGTATTCATTAATAATACTGCTATTACAAGAAACTTCCTCTCATAGAGGGATTACAACAGGAACGCTTTAGTTCCACAGAAAATAAATTACTCTGTCTTTGTCTGAACAATTACTTTGTTTCAGCTGCAAATTTTTAACACACAAAATTACATACAGTTACTGTTGTGTAAAAAAAATCCTTTTGTTTCATTCACGCTGCTGCGACTCTTCACATTCTTTCTCTGCATACAAATTTTCTTTATACTGCTGTGTAATTTTTCCTCACGCGCTGCTGCGTGCTTCCCTTGCATTTCCTTAACAAAAGATAACCCCCGCGCTTTCACGCTTCCACATATTACATATTACATTGCATATTTTTTAGCAATAAAAAAAACATGACCATACATTTCTTTTAATTGTGCCATACTTCCGTACATAATAAAATAAAATCTTTTACCTACATTTATGAACCTCAGTTAATTTTATTTATTGTTTTACTGGCGGTCAAACAAAAACTTTTACTTCACGTCAATATTCATGTTGTAGGCTTGTACAACAACTTTGGTTTCAATCGATGGTGGTCAACCTTGCTTTCAATCAGACAGTTGACGGCAATATCGCACAACCACTTCTTGCCGAACTTTATGCTGCGGGAAAAGAGTTGTTTTCCAAAAACTACTGATCCACGTGTCATATGGTGTACATTATCACTGCCATTTGAGAAAAAACCACCAACTCATGAAAAGCGGTGCGGGAAAGTACTGGCGGTTTTCAAAAAGTTTACGGTCACTGTTTTAACGAAGCTGTAGTTGAAATTACCATTTCAACACTCCCCTTTAATTTCAACTGCTGGGTTATCAGTCATACCCAGACATTTCCTCAAAAACTCAAAACTTTTCTGCTCCAATGGTTTGGTTAGTATATCTGCAACCTGCTCCTGAGTTATGCAATGTTTTAAAACAATTTCTCCATTGTTTACCAATTCCCTGATGTAATGAAACTTTGTGTCAATGTGTTTCGTTGTCTTATGAAACACATAATTCTTGGATAATGCAATAGCTGAGCTATTGTCACAAAAAATCACAGTTCCTTTTGTTTTCTCTTGGCATAAACTCCTTAACATCCTTCTCATCCAAATTGCTTGACATGCTGCTGCTGTAGCTGCTACATATTCTGCCTCTGCTGTAGACAACGCTACAATAGGTTGTTTTTTAGAAGCCCATGAAATGGCTCCTGAACCCATGTGAAAAACATAACCGGATGTGCTT
>APFE031379928.1:0-30287 GCA_000404065.3 Pinus taeda | reverse complement strand
CACTTGTGTTATGAGTGGGACTCTTATGGAACTCACACCACTTTCCTGTGTCCTTCTTCGGCTTTGTGGTGTTGTTCTTTTCTTGCGGCTTCGATGGGTTATCTTGGGTCACCCCGCCTTGCCTTTGTTTTTTGGGCTTCAGATTTGCAGATCCAAAGTCTCGCATCTTCTGTTTAAACTTTTGCTCGATTTTGACAGCGTATCAGTACGCTGTGCCGAGTGAGGAGATGTTCAAGAACTCCATCTCTTCCTGGATGTATCTGTGTAGGCAGCCACAGTATTTGAGTACCAGATGCAGTTCAGAATCTTTGATACCCAATTGTGTCGAAGGGTGTGAAAAATGTTTGTGAACTCAGGCACATCTTGGTCCCGTCCCTGCCGCAGTGTGGTCCATCTGATGTATTTGTCCTCATAGCTTTTGACAGGTTAGTACTACTCCTTGATGGCATCTCGGAATGAATCCCAAGTGGGTGCGGCTGAAAATAGTGAGCCTGTGCTTTCATCCTTCTGCTCGCAGTAGGTTTCCCACCAGTCCTTGAAGTGGGGGGCTGCTTTGAGAAGAGCAAAAACAATCTTTTCCCGACTCGAAATTCATGAACAGAAAAATAACCCTCTAGCAGATTTAACCATTTATCTACGGCATCGGCGTCTATCTGACCCTCAATATGGGGATTTCAAAATTAACTTGTACCTTAAAGGGTGTGGCGTTTCCAGAGTAGCTGCTGGAAGCCGATGCGTTTCTTCCGGGTAGCCGTTGAAGGATCTGGGCAAAACTGTCCATCATCACGTTCTGTTGTCGCTCGAGGGCTTCTTCGAGCAATATTTTGATGGGATCTCCTGCCCCCTCGTCTTTCTTTTCGTCCGCCATGGGAGGCCGTTGGGATTTTCGAGGCTGGTCTTGCAAAGGTTCGACCAGTTCAAGCCCTAACTCCTTATATCCCGACCTCGTTAGGGACATGCAAAGAAAAACAGAGAAAAAGCAAACCACTCTAATAGCACTAATTTGGATTTAAACAGGAACACAACAAATTACAGAGATAACCATAAACACAGAGATGCAGCGGAAATAATACTTCATTTCATTAATGTAAAAATACTGAAATATGCTTACAAACAGAAATGGAAATAAACCAGCTAGGGCGATGGTAGCTTATCTCTGAGAAGAGATGTGGCAGCTACATGCCTCTGAATTCTATTACAATGAGAATCAAAGGCATATTTATTATTGAGAAACAATGGAAAACCCTTCACATCCCAAAACCTAACCCTAGAAAATGAAACACCAAATTGTGGGCCCCGTTTTGGGTAAGTTAGTACATTAACTTCCTGAGGTCATAACTTTGGCACTCGATCTTCATTTGACACGTACAATAGCTCGTTAGAAATATCTATCCGAGCACTACAACTTTGTGTGATGTAGGAAAGTGTTTCCTCTGCGGACAGAGGCAACCCCTCTAGCCCTAGAGTGGGTCTAGTCACAGCAAGGACAAATCAACAATAGATTTCCTTGAGCAGTCATAGTTGGAGGCCTACCTCAACTGGTGGTCGATGGAGTTTCGTTGCGTTGCTCTGACTTTCGCTTCCTTCTCCTTAATGAGTGATCAACCTGAAACAATGCAAAGGAAATACAACAAAGCACGTAACTAGGAAACAACAATGATCTATTTACTCACAAAGTCAAGAAGTCATGAGCTATCAAGTAAATTACATATAGGACATAGGAAAACATCATTGGTTGTATTAATAATGAAATAAGAGCAAGCTTACAACCAAAGTCTTGATGTCGCAAGCCTTCTCAAAGGAATCCAGCCAACATGTTCTTCAAGCATTCACTCTTTGAAGATGGATCTCCCAACATACAAAGTCTCTCTCTCACTCATAAGTTTTAACACAAAGTTAAGGGCACTTCACAACCTTCCCCAAGCTATCAACAATCCCACACTTGTCACACCCACACCAGCTATCTATCAAACTCAAAAGCACTAACAATACTGCTCAATCCAAGAATTTACCAACTAGCTGATCATAGTAATGGTGAATGTTTAAATAGGAGAAGGAGTCTCCATGAAAGGTGGAAGAGAGAGCTTATCCCCAAGGAAGGTAGCACAATTGATGGAACTTCCATACCAGAGAAGGAAGGGTGACACAAACTATGCCAACGACCAGGTCTGGAGTCATCCAGAAGGCCGAATGTTGGAACAAATTCGCCCAATCTGGATCATCACGAGTGTATAACATAGCTTTAGCACTGACATCGCTAGTGGGTAATGTTGCCAGTCAGACTGTTGCTAAAGATAGCAGATAGCCTCGTGACGGAGCATGAAATCAGACCGTCGCGGGAAATAGATGTACTTCCACACTAGAAGCATGGTTGGACTATTTACGAGCACCGTTCATCGCATATATTAAGTCCATTATCGCGATGAGGCAAATAACTTAGGAAAAGTGGGTCAATTGGTAGCATAAGAGAGCATTTGTTCAGTATGAGCATGTTTGACTTGGACACATGACACAGTAGAAGGACTAGGAGTGAAAGCAGTGGCAAATTATTGTGTAACAGATACCCCCTAAAGTATGAAGCCCGAGAGAGTGGGAGGGGTGAAATGCTTTACGAAACTGACTGAGCTGGAACACCATCTAGAAGAACCTGCAGGCGCAAGTACAACTGATATCTCTGAAAGTGAAATACATGTAGTCTAGGCATGGATGCAACCATCCAAAAGACATACGAACTAGTTCTGTGGTATGGATACAGCCATCCAGCTAATAAGACCATGATAATGACAAAGGTATGGTCACAACCATCCATGAAGACTCAGGTATGGTCAAAACCATCCATCAATGAGTCATGCAATCACGAACCAATCCATGTAGCCCGAACATATGTAATCTGAGTTCAGGGTCTTGAACCCGACCAACCATAGTACAAATTCTAGCATACGAATAGAGGTGCTAAAGTCAAGCATGATAGAAAATTGCTTGATTAGCAATCGATGATGTAAACCATTAACAAGCGTGAGAGAAACCACCGATAATGCCAATGGTTCTCAAAGTACTGTCCAGTACAATCCATGAAGTGTGAAAAAATGAGCTGAAGTTGAACACTCGTGGAATCACCCAATCGACGACAAACGATGAAAGTCGACCGTCAGGCACGAAGAACTTTCCATTGAGGCATGCAAGCTCTAAGGTACCAAAGGGGATCTCTAGATCAATCTCTTGGATAATGAGCTGATGTCGACAGGAGATGACCCATCATAGGAGGGCCATAACGTTTCCCCCATCAACAACACGAGACAAGGAACAAGCGGTAGATGGTGAAATATAGCATCAGGAGGAAAAGGCAAGGGTGTAAATTGTAGAAGGATTATACTCTTGAACATGTCGGCGAGACGACTCCAGAAGGTGGCAACATTTAGGCACCAAGGGATCAGAGGCTGGATGGAGACAACATGGATCAGATGGAATGAGGCTAAATGACAACCCAAACCCATGGAAGGCCAAATGACGATGTATGGATATCCCAACCCGATAAGAAGCATGTGTGTCAATGTTCAAGAGTGACTAGATGCAATAGACAATCAATGATGATTTCAAAATTTCCCCCCACCATCGCTGGCGAGTACCCCAATTATTTTTGAAAACAGCCTTGAAGGGGATAGCATGTCCTTGTAATATAAGTTCGACCTTCGGTCGAATCCAACCTAGTAATAGTTTAACGAGCCCTAGGGAGGAGAAGCTCAAGTATCGTCATGGTGATGAGTCCGATGTTGTTAGGGTTTAACGAGTCCGACATAGGTAAAACTCAGAGTCTTTTTCATGTTTAGAGAGTTTGAAAAAGACACGGAAAAGAAAACTCTATGTGGGTCCTTTTTCGTATATTTGTGTCTCTCGAACCAGAAAAAGTATAAAATGATACTCAAAAGAACCGCTTGACCATTACGATCAAGGAGTACTTTTCGTGATTAGTGACCTCGACTCAAAAAAGTATAAAAGCGATCGAAACCACGCTGTTTCGTAACCAATAACGAGCCTGAAACGACAAAATCTCAACAATCTTTTCACGTTTATACGGTCGGAAAAGAGCTTAAAGTGGACCGCCTTTCATTTCGTTTAACGAGTCGAAAGGAACAACTCGGCTATCTTTTCGTTTTTTAAGTCATAAAAGAACGTTAAAGACGACTTTACGGACCAAGTGCACATAACTCCACTACCTGTAGCTCTGCACAAAAACACGTCAAATGTAAAATCCATTCGACATAAATGATTAATATATACCGAAACCCAGTTGAAAAACCAAAAACTCCAACTAACTGTGCAATAAAAATGGACAAAACCCACATTCTAAAGTAAAATTTGTAATATTTCAAAAAATTACTATAAAAGGGGGGGGGGGGGTAATTTATTTGTTTTTACCATTTGCACTGTTCATTTTACCGTGGAGCGTTTGGAGCACCAACATGAGCAAAGTTCTCAAGCTGATTTCGGCCTCATATGTCCACGGTTCACCCTGAAACCTCCACCAAGTAAGTAGACTTCCCCCTGCGCTCCATTTTAGCAGTCTTTTTATATAATTTAGCATTAGGTAGGTAAAGTTAGATGGATTTTTTGAGTCAGATTCCACCGCTCGGTCATCGTGGGTATGCCGCTTGGGTCCGCGATGACCGAGCGTGATTTACACATAACGCCTTCCGATCGCCGCGAGAATATGATGTATTCTCGTGATGACCGCAAGAAAAATGAACTATGAACTTAGCACCATCGCGATTGTTTTAAAAATAGTCGTGATGACGACGCAAAATTAATTTTTTGTACAAATTACAAAGTGAAATTTATAAACAAAGTTCTAACTCATTTTTTCTCATCATCTAGGGCATCATGGCATTTGTTTGGCAGGAACGAACTCACGATGTCAACGATGAGGAAGCTTTTGCCGATGCTGGTTCTCAAAATGCTTTACGTGCGTGCGGGTTGCTAAAATTCTTCCTTACTCCGCACCTTCAAGCCCAACCCAATTTGCTAGAGCTGATAATCCGTGCCTAGAACCAAATAGATGGAAAAATCATAATCTGAGGCCGAGACATTGAGTTCGATGCTACAGACATATATTTCCTGACCGGATTGTCCCGTCGTGGTGAGAGGCTGATCTTGGAGAGTCAACGACCCGGGGGCGAATCACTAGAGATGTTGATGGCACGAGTGTGCCCACACGCACGCAAATCAAAGAGCGACAAGGTGGAAATCCCGACGGTAGAAGACTTGGTTCTTCGTGCAGTTCTCTTTATGGTCACGAGGGTAGCGGGCTCCCAAGCCCAACACGAGGCAATGAAGACCCAACTCCGGTTGGCTCTTGAATGCCTCAATTTGACCATGTTCAACTGGGTGGAAACAATGATGGCCAACATGAAGAGACAATTTACCAACTGTCGTTGAGGAGAGACGAAACAATTTTGTTACAGGTCCATCTTGATCCTGCTCATGCTGGAGCGGGTGTCGGCATTATAGTTACAACATATGGACTTGGATGTACCTAGACCGCGAGAGACCAGGATCACACGGTGGGCACACGTTATGCCACGAGGAGGTGGCAGACGCCCAGTGTCATGGGGGACACTATTCCGTGAATGGCTGGAGCGCTAGACGATCTTCATTGAGGACTGGCCGTATGCCTGTATGGACTTTTGTGGAGACCCCGACATGCAACTGCCTGCTGGCGAGTAGTGCGATGATGGTGGTAAAGCACTTGATCACACTATTTTTGTATTTTATCTTTTATGATGTTTTTTGGATTTTTTCATGCATATGTCCTAATGATGTACTCTATGGTATTTGCAGACGTGGGACCAGTGAGGCCTGTAGGATTGGCTCCAGAGGCGCGGAGGGACCCACAGAGCATTAGAGAGCTAGCCTTGGCTCCTCCAGCTAGCGATTCGATAGAGACAGTGGCCCAAAATCTCGAGGGTCTGACGGCGGGGATCCCTGATTACATGGGGATTGAAGAGGTCCCCATAGAGTTCCAGATTCACACAGTAGGGGTGATACCTAGGGTGCACCGACTGTTGAGGCGGGTTGCACGAGCGGTGGTGTGCTATAGGGAGCATAACCCACAGCAATAGACACTTAGGTTCTATTTCCTGCTGATTTTTTCGAGAGACATGTGTCTCAGATGTATGGAGAACACGGACTCTATTTGGACATATACATTTATTTTTTGAGCGCCTTAGTGCGCCGCACAAGATATATATATATATATATACATATTCCTATGGTTATTGTGTTTTGAATGCTTCTATATGCTGTTTTGATTACATGTTACGTAAATGTCTATCTAATACATGGTTTGCTAATGCATCAGTTAACATGTTTAATCTTCTTGGAATGTGTTGATATGTAATAAAATCAAAATTTCTTTCTAACAATTTAACATGTAAATACAACCTTAAAATCTGATGATCTCTGACGGAATAATGCCCATTAAGTTGGTGGACAACAAGCTGAGAGTCCAAATTCACAACTAATGCATGAATGCCGAGGTTAATGGCCTCGGTCAGTAATTCAATAACAACACTATATTCCACGACATTATTTGTGGTACAACCCAGACAAACACCTTGAAGGTCTACTAACTCACCGTGAGGATCGTAGATTACCCGTGCCACAGAAGCCAAGCTGCGTGTACTACAGCAAGCACCATCAGCGAAACCAACATAAGGTGTACCAGACATCTGCACACGAAGCAAAAATACACAATAAGCGGCAATTATGCCTACACACCAAGCTAGACATGAAAACATACACACACAACACACCTGCTAAGAACACACGTATGTACAAAGCAGAATGCATGGGGTTCATGCGTAGTATTTTTTCAGATAAAGCCCATTTTAGGGCTTATCTAGAGGGTTCCCTTCATAATCAATAAGCTCATAGGCCCCTTGTTGCAAAACTCGCTTTACAATATAAGGCCCATGCCACATAGGCTCGAATTTGCCTACCCCCAGCTTATCATTCACTTGATCATAAAGTAGGACTAAATCTCTTTCAACAAAAGAATGAGGGCAAATAGTATGATCGAAGTGAGTTTTCACTCTCTTCTTTTGTGCTTCAATGGCTAGAGAGGCTAGTCGATGGGTCTCGTCTAGTCGCTCTAGGTAGAGAAGACATTATTCTACCGGAGTAGTGTTGGGGAGTAATTCGACAGCTAATTTTAGAGAAGGGATCTCACACTCAATCGAAAGGGTAGCCTCCAGACCGTAAACCAATTGGAACGGGGTGAACCCAGTGGAATCCTTCACTGAAGTTCGGTAGGCCCATAAGGCGGAGAACAACATCAAATGCCAGTTGGACTTGTGCATGCCAACAGTGCGTTGAAGCATTGTAACTAGAACTTTGTTGACAACTTCCACTTGGCCATTGGCCTGAGGATAGTATGGTATTGAGTTATCATGCCTCAAGCCCGGCTGGGTTGTTAACTCAGTCATCATATGATTATGGAAGTGTTTTCCATGATCAGTGACGATAGCTTGAGGGACTCCAAATAGTGAAATAACATGATTGAACAAAAATTGCGCTGCTGTGTGACCGTCGTCGGATAGTGTAGGCATTGCCTCGGCCCATTTTGTGAAATAATCAACGGCAACGATGATATACCCATGCCCCCAGCCGAGCGAGGGTTACAGGTCATATAATCAATGCCCCATTTGGCAAAAGGGTCGACGGTAATGACAGGGTGCAATGGAGTGGGAGGCGCGTGCATTTTCTATTGGTAGATTTGACACTCATGACAAGAGCGGACGACAAGAATGCAATCCTTGAAGATGGAGGGCCAAAAATAACCAGCATAGAGAATCTTCTGAGCAGTGGCATACCTGGACATGTGACCACCACAGGCGCTAGAATGGCAGTCATTTAGAACTCGTTCGGCTTCCTCGAGTGTTAAACATTGGCGGAGGACAGAGTCGGAGCCGAGCTGGTACAGGGTGTCCCCAACAATGTGATAAGGTTGAGACTGATGGTGAACCCATCGCCAAGCATCCTTGGACAAATCGAGGTGAAAGGAGGACATCTGAAGATAGGCAATAATATCCCCCTACCAAAGATCGAGGGTACTAATCAAGAACAGAGTTTCGTCCGGAATATGGTCCTCTAACCGAGAGGGTGTGGTAATAGATGGTAGATAGCAAAGCAACTCAACGAAGATGAGGGACTTCTTAGACTTCGCGGTGGTGAACTCCAAGTCGAACTCCTGGAGGATGACAATCCACTTTGAGTATTTTCCCCCCAGTAACTGACGTGACAAAATGTACTTCATCGGGTTGCAATCAGAAATCACTGTCATGGTATGCAATAGTTTATAATGGCAGAAACATTGGACGACACAAACGGTGGCCAATGCCAATTTCTCGACATAGGCATAGCGAGTTTTCGTATCAAGTAAATTGAAACTAAGATAATAAACGACATGCTCAGTACCATCGTCATCGTCTTGAACTAGAACCATGCCGATGGTGGTATCAGTAGTGGCTAAATAAAGAGTGTAGTCCCAGTGATAATCAGGGGGACATAACAAAGGAGCAGAAACAAGGAGAGCCTTGAGGCACTCGAATGATTCTTGCGCAGCGGTATCCCAAAGAAAAGGGGTGTTGCATTTTAATAACCGCGTATAGCCTTTAGCCACTTCAGCATAATTCAGAATGAATCGTCGTAGAAAATTTACTTTTCCCTACAAACTCTGCAATTGCTACAAAGAAGCAGGGAGAGGAAGATTTAGGATGGCTTTGAATTTAAGAGGATCCAAATGGATATCCTCTCGGGAGACGATGAACCCGAGAAGTCTGCCTGACTCGACACAGAAGACACACTTATGCGGATTAAGCTGAATGTGGTAGTGTCTACAACGGAGAAAAATTTCGCGAAGGTGGGTCAGATGGTCTTAGCGTTTTACTGAATGAGCCGGGAGGTCATCCAAGTAAGGTTGCACAATGTGTCAAATATCATAAAACACGTAAGACATTGCACGTTGGAAGGTGGCACCGGCATTTTTTAAACCGAAAGGGAGATTTTTATAAGCGAAAGTGCCCCACAGACAGATAAAGGCAGTCTTGTGTTGATCTGCATGAGCAATATTAATCTGGTTATAACCAGAAAGGTCATCCATGAACGAGTATATTTCACTCCTAGCACACTCATCAATGAGCTGGTCAATGAAGGGTGTGGGGTAGTGATCTTTAGGACAAGCCTGATTAATATCACTGTAGTCAACACATACCCTAATAGTGCCCTGTTTTTTAGTTACAGGGACAATATTAGAGAACCAATCTGTGAGTGGGATGGGGTAAATAAAACCAGCCTTAAGAAGCTTCTCAACTTCCGCTTTAATAGCTGCAACCTTCGGGGGTGCACAGGGCATAGATGCTATCGAATAGGTTTAGCACCTGGATAGGTGGGTATCTCATGCACCACGATGCTAGGATCGATGTCGGGCATCTCCTTGTAGGACCAAGTGAACACATCACGAAATTCACGAAAAAGATCAGTATAAAGCTGAATCTCCTCTGGAGTGCAAGTTACTCCAACATGGATGTGCTCGACAATCCCTAGTTTAACAGAGATGTCAAGTGGCTGAGTTTGTGTGATGTTCCCCATATTCCCTTCAGAAGACACTTGATGGATCTTGATAGGTGTCTGAAGAGGTTGAAAGGGGAAACAAGAAGCAAATCGCTTGAGACAAGTAATCATTTCCCAATGGGTAGGGAGAAATGAGGAACGATGGTGATGATCAGGCCAAGGGGGTTCCTCGAAAGACATGGTCTCAATAATTGCTTCATCAAAAGGAAAAAGTTCCTGTAAAAGGTCTGATGAAGCGCTATCTCCAAGCTAAGGGGGCTGCTTGTACGAGTCAAGAGCTCTGCTCGAAGGAGTAGATTCAGAGGATGGAGCCGATGCAGAAACAATTTTGACGTAATTGAGCTCGGTAGCACTCAACGTCATCTCATCGCCCTAGGATTCTATTTGATCAGCAGGAGGAAGAACCCATGGATCAGAGTGAACAAAAATCATATTAATGGGGGTGATGTTGGGAGGTGGGGGTGAAAAAACACCCATAAGGGCAGGATCTTTAAAGGGTCCAGCACCCACACTCTCACAAGGAACTGAGGTATGCTCGATGAAAAGAACGTTGCCATCAGAGGAAGAGGCGAAGAAGGACAGCTGGTCTTCTGTGATGATCTTGCCCTGATGAGGGAAACGAATGACACGAAATAGATATGAAGCCACGACTCGCATGGCATATGTCCAGCTTCGCCCTAAAAGGAGGTTGTAAGTTAAATTTGCATTGACAAATTTGACCATCTTTCCTTCCAATGTAATGGGCAAGTGTTGGAGTATACCATAAGGACGAGACTCTCTCCCATAAAAGGCTTCCAAGGTAGTAGGAGACTGGCTCAGAGTCGGAGAACCAATAGCCTTCCAACAAGCAACAAACATTATGCAAGTAGAAGTGCCTTCATCAATGACGGTACGATGAATCGTTTTAGAATTGATGATGACTTGAATAAGGAAGGCAATTTGGTGAGGCAACCTTAGTATATGACTGTCCAAGTCAAAAGTAATCAAATCTGAGTCGGCCGGATCAATGCCACCGATGGTTGATAGCAAAGACTTCCTCTCAGAGGGGCAACTCTGGAGAACTGCTAATGCGGACATAGCTGACGGAACCTGGGCTAAGTCCTCAACGATGCTATAGTGTTGAGCAGCATGAGCATTAGGATTGTATGAAGATTTATGGAGTACGCCTGTAGGAGGAGGTCGGATGACCGTTTCAGTGCTAAGTCGCTCAATATGAAGGGGACCAGAACTGGATAAAGGAGCACTAGAGGGGACCTCAGGCTCCTTCCCGGCAGGTGACAGATACTCTTTTTCTCGAGTACTAATGTGGATGGGAATTGTCCCAACCATAAATACCTGAGAACCAAAGGGAGAAGAGGATTGGGATGGATCAACCACCAATTGAGTTTGTTGCGAGGGAAAAGGTTCTTTGAGCATGACAGGAGTTCCAGGGGCACCTTTCAGCAAACGACTAACTTCAGACTGCCTTGGGCAGTCTTTGGTATAGTGATCCTCGTCATAGATAAGGAAAGGATACTTAGGCTTGCGTTTGGCAACTTCCTCAGGTGGAGGTTTAGGGGAATCCTGCTTCGGTTGATCAACTTTATTCGTTCCTTTTCCCTTCTTTTTCCCTTTTGAGGCTTTGTCTGCCGTGGTGGACTGGATGGCATTCACCTTAGAAGTATTACTAGTATTGGATACAACCTGAGAAGTATTTTCATTTGAAGCATTCAACTTTTGCTTCCCAGGGTTCGCGGAAGATTTCTTATAGGGCGCGTTGACAGAACCAATGACACCATCAGCAGATGGTGTTGGAGGAGCTTTGGAAGTTCTGGGCCTCGGAGCATCAGGCAAATAATCATATAGCGTACCAGACTGGGAGTAAACCAAGTCAAGGTATTGAGCACGCACAATATCTTGCTCTTCAGTTACAAATGAAGTTGTAAACCAGTCAGTCAGAAGCTGATCGGGAATCCAGAACTTAATCAAATGGCGAGGTCATCTCCATCCATGAATATGATCAGAGATATGTGTGGCCGTAGTCTGTTTTAAGGATGTCAGGAGATGTGTGCCCGTTTCATATCGAACCGGCAACTGAAAATGAGTTAAAAATGCGCGAACGAGTTAAAGTCCTAAAAAGATCCACGAGTTAACTCAATATACCATTTAGTAGCAGAGCCAGTGAGATTCCGTTGAAAAAGGCGAAGCCGGATTGAATCATCAAGCCATGAATTTGACGAGCACCACAAATGATATATCATGACATGAGCTTGGGGATCTTCTCCAGCTTTACCATCGAACTTGGGACAATCACCTGGAATTTTAGTTGGAATCGACAGCCAATACATATTATGAAGAATGGGATCATTTGTCAGTTTGGACACGTCTAGTAATTCCAACATCGCTAAAAAGGGTAACTGAGGGTTAAAGGACATCTGAGGCTGTGGGTAGGAGGTAGTACCGGAGTTCCACTCAGCTACTTGTTGCCCCCATTGGCTTTGTCTGGACGGATTTGGCCCATAAGGGTTTTGTCCATAAGAATTTTGCCTGTAGGGGTTATAGCTGTAACTGGACGGTTGACCCTGGATTTTCCCCCCAGCACTCCACTGATTACCAACTTGGGCTGCAGGAGCAACATATGGTTGCTGGAAATTCTGGTAAGGATTTACCTGCAATTGTTGATAATTTTGATATGGGGCAAATTGGGCTTGCCCTTGGGATTGCTGAAAACCATAAGGTGGCTAGGCTCCAAACTGAGCCTGGTAGCCAGGATGGGTTTGATAAGCAGGTTGAGATTGGGATCCCACCTGAATTTGAGAACTGGATTGGGTCTGGAGCCTAGACTGGGGCTGAAAACTGGGTGGCGGTTGAGAAGCAACAATCATTTGAGTGCCTGGTTGAGTAGGCCCAGACAGATGTCCTTGAGAAAACTGAGGCTGAGCCATTTGGCTGGAAGGCTGACCTAGCTGAGATTGAGGTTGACCCACTTGCCCAGAAGGTTGAGCTTGCTGGGTACTGGGTTGTCCTTGCACAACTGAGGGTTGTCCTGATGGGCCAGATGGCTGAGTAGACTGGACAGTTGGTTGGTCTGGTTGACTTTGGGGCTGATCAATTTGTCCAGACAGTTGACTAGGCTGGACAGTGGTTTGGCCTTGCTGAATGTAAGGCTGGCCAACTTTCCTAGAAGAGTAACCTTGCTGGACACCAAGTTGACCTTGTTGAATGTGAAGTTGTCCCGGATTGCCAAAAGGTTGCCCGAAATAGGTAAAGGAAGAACCACCAAAGGCCGAAGGTTGTCCTTGGAAGGGTTATCCTTGTGGGCCTCTAGGTTGCCCTAGATAAGGTTGTCCGTAAGACGGATGACCTTGATAGGGTGGCCCTTGAAAATCTGCGGGTGGTGCTTGGCCACCATGATAAGTGGTGGTATCCCAAGCAATGGACAATGGAACCGTGACCTCAACCACGGGTTGAGATGGCATAGGTCTGGGGTAATAGATATGAGCTCCATGAGAATCATAATAATTAAATGGATTTTGACGATCCAGATTTCGAAGAGCTTGTACATATTGATCATATGCCCCCCTGCTGGAATGGAACCAGAAGAAGGTGGGGCACTTAGTGTGGGATTAACAACTCCTACCATTGGGCCACTATTGGTAGGACCAACAGAAGGCCCGGTAATAGTAGTGACCACTGAAGAAGCAGTGGTGGCGCTGACAACAGGGGTTGAAGAAGCCACATAAATGGTTGGCATGGTTGGAACAGATGTGATGGGCACATTGTGAATCTGGGGTATAAAAGGCTCCAAAGTTGGAGGGACAATACGAGACCATATGGAACTCGAAAGGGGAGACCTGGAACCAATGATGTCCGCCAAAGCATTATATCTTAAAGGCAATGTGACACCAAGGGAAGTAACACGGAAAGGCGAAGTTCCTGTTGCACGGAAAGGTGAAGTTTTTGTGGGCATAGGTATTTCACTTTATGACACAAAGGATTCTTCATCGTAGATGGGAGTTGTCTCATCCATGTCGGAGGAAGACATCAGGACCGAAACACTAGGAGGAGTAGAGGGAAAGTCTTCCTCAGAAGGCTCCCAAATGGGGTTCCAATGAATATCGTAAGACTCGTCCTCTGGGGCACAAGAGTTAAGCGGTTGGATACTTGGGATAATAGGGAGAGTATCGTTAACAACCAGAACCTCAGGAGCGACAGAGGATGGAGACCCTTGGTCACTTGGAACGGGAGATGGGATCGATGACTCCGACAGGGTGATTCAATTCAAAATCCTAGGAAAATTAATGAGAAAGAACCCTACGCAAACTAAAACGCAAACAAGATCTAACCGGGTAAATGTGAACATGGCCAAATAAATTTTAAGACACAGGAACAAAACTTGACCTTTTCATCTTTAAAGAGTCGAGAAAGGACAAAAAGATGACTCTAGTCGCCTTCGAATATTTAATGAGCCTGAAGTGACAAGTGCTCAGATGGACCTTTTCTTTTAGGGAGTCCAAAAAGGAATGAAAGTGACTACTCTGGAGAACTAGGCAAAAGGTTTACCAAACAACCTGTAAAATTGCATATACACCTTGGCAGTCATATGAAAACCAACGACTTTCCGTACGACAGTCAATCTTCCCGAATGTTGTATTCGGTGCGTTATGGTTTGCAAGGCGGCAGACACAGCTTCCTAAGGATATAAGATGATAACCTAGTGGGGTCTCCCAACATATACTCAATGGTACATGGGAGCACAATTCCATACTAGACCTCTATTGAGTCACAGAAGGAGGAATCACCCAACCTTAAGTGAGAACAATAGTGACTAGGCTTAACGACGCTGACCTCTAAGTAATTAGCGTTATGTTCCAATGCGTTGTTAGATTTATTCAGTTCATTTTAAAGTTTATCTTGAATTATGTTTCAGTTTTTAGGCCTTACCGTATGTATACAACAAAACCTAGGATGCAGCTAGAATGAATGAAATATCCTTTTACTTCAATGAACACCTACCTATAGGAGGGTAGAGAGATCATTCCCAAACCAAGAAAACCAAGATGAACAAATGCAATCACACAATGCATATAAACATCAATTCCTACAGTGCATGGATACTACTAATTAGAGATTTTATCATTCGCTTTCCAATATGCAACCTTGAAATGCAAATTCACTTTCACTTTCACACACTAAATGAATGCAGTCTTTTGATTTTTGATGTTTTAAATTCAAAGAAACAAACAAGCAAGTGTGAAAGAACCAGTTGATCCAAACAATCGTGATCTATGTTCGGTAGTGAAAAGAAATCGAATCAATACCAAAGATTGGTTCAATAATTGTCACTAAAAAATCAACTAGAAATAAGGAATGAGGAAGGCTGCATCAAACCAACAAGAAAGCTGCAAATGAATCTTGAGCAAACTAGCAACCAAGCCAATTGATTCAAGAAACTCAAAATAATGAACTAGGTCACACAGGCAAAAATGCAAGATTTATTCAACACAGCCAAAGAAAGAGTGCCTTAATCGTAAACAGTGAAAAACAAATGACTGAGTAAGCGAAAAAGGCAAGGGATCAATAGAACTGATGAATTCAAGGGACATAATTGAAAAAAATCAATTCTACAGGAATCGTCGCGAGGACAACACAAGCAACTAGCGCTAATCAACAGTTAGTTGTAGCAACAGAGCAACGTCGTCGCATAAGTACACGACTTTCCCATGATGAACTGATTTCAGGAATCGTCGCGACTGTGAGACGTTATTCAGTGACGCACATGACTTTACAAAAGAGTGAGCACGATGTCAGCACGATTGTTAAACTATGTTCCATGATGATTTTAAAAACAATGACAAATGAACAAAAAACTCCCAAACAAGAACCAGTCAATCCAACAGATAATATAGGGACTTCCCAGATCGATCTAGGTGACCCAAAAGACTGATAGTTAATCCCAAAAAACCAAGAGAGACCAATTCAAAATCAAAACAAGAGCAAAGAGAAGAACATAGGACAGACTCCCCAGTGGAGTCACCAACTTGTGATGCAGGAAAGTGTTCCCTCTGCGGACAGAGGCAACCCCTCTAGCCCTAGAGCGGGTCTAGTCACAGCAAGGATAGATATCCAATTGATTTCCGTAAACAATCATAGTTGGAGGCCTAACACAACCAGTGGTAGATGGAGTTCAGTTGCATTGCTCTGGATTTCGCTTCCTTCTCCTTAATGAGTGATTAACCTGAAACAATACAAAGGAAATACAATAAAGCACGTATCTGAGAAACAACAATGATCTATTTACTCACAAATTCAACAAGTCATGAGCTATCAGGTAAATTACATACAGGACATAGGAAAACATCATTGATTGTATTAATAATGAAATAAGAGCAAGCTTACAACCAAAGTCTTGACATCACAAGCCTTCTCAAATGAATCCAGCTAGCATGCTCTTCAAGCATTCACTCTTTTAAGATGGATCTCCCAACATACAAAGTCTCTCTCTCACTCATAAGTTTTAACACAAATTTAAGGGCACTTCACAACCTTCCCCAAGCTATCAACAATCCCACACTTGTCACACCCACACCAGCTATCTATCAAACTCAAAAGCACTAATAACACTGCTCAATCCAAGAATTTACCAACTAGCTGATCATAGCAATGGTGAGTGTTTAAATAGGAGAAGGAGTCTCCATGAAAGGTGGAAGAGAGAGCTTATCCCCAAGGAAGGTAGCACAATTGATGGAACTGCCATACCAGAGAAGGAAGGGCGACACAAACTATGCCAACAACTAGGTCTGGAGTCATCCAGAAGGCCAACTGTTGGAACGAATTTGCCCAATCTGGATCATCGCGAGTGTATAACATAGCTTTAGCGCTGACATCGCTAGTGGGTAATGTAGCCAATCAGACTGTCGCTAAAGATAGCAGATAGCCTCGCAACAGAGCATGAAATTGGACCGTCGCGGGAAACAGATGTACTACTGCACTGGAAGCATGGTTGGACTGTTTACGACCACCGTTTATTGCGTATATTAAGTCCATTCTCACGATGAGGCAGATAACTTAGGAAAAGTGGGTCATTGGTAGCATAAGAGAGCATTTGTTCAGTATGAGCATGCTTGACTTGGACACGACATAATAGAAGGACTGGGAGTGAAGGTAGTGACAATTTATTATGTAACACTTTGGGAAGAGCAACATCAATCCATGGACCCACGTTGCTCCCAGATTTCCCAAAAAACATCGTTTATAACCTCAAAATGGCTCCGGAAGTTCAAGACCCAAAAAAATGCTATAAAAAGTAAATTGTGCTACAATTACGGAAACTGAAAAAATGAAAGAAATAGTTGTGGGGGTCTAAGTGGGATAGGTGGGTGGCCACCAACATCCACCTGTATCAACAAACAAAAATAAAAATAATAAAATCGAAAACCATGACATGGATAGAACTAGAAACTCTTTCATTGAATAAAGTGTTATGGAAACTGTTGACACCTAATCATAGGGATTGGGTGGACAACTGTAATTAGTGTAAATAAATAATATAGAAAATGGAGAGTCATCAGGAGATGAACTGAATAGTCACTCCCTCTTGTATATAATAATGAACAAGCTGAATGAATAATACGATTACATTTGAGGAGTTACCTCCTGGCCTCACATGGTATAAGAGCCAATGCCATTTTTGGCTTCCCTTTATGCTTTGTAACTCCCTTCTACTTATGTTCTGCCTATTTTGAAAAACTAACCTCTTGTAACCGCTCCACAAGTGTGCCTCTCTCAAGAATTTGATAATCGTTGTACAGGTTTTCCCCTCTCTTGCAACTGTTGCCCCTCTCTAGAAACTGTTGTAGACATTCAGCTAATTATGTGAGGCAACTGCTCCACAAGCATAGTTGAGGTATCACTCCCACACCTACATGCATGCTGCCTTCTAATATACCTCTCATGGTTTCATCACTCTCTTGGTTTCATAGTGTTAAACATGAGTGCGATGAATGAAATTCTCTTATGACTGTGTATCGGCATTCTAGACCCTAATCGGGTATTTTTCTCTATTCATACATTTTATTTATAAATCACAGTCAATTAGTATTAAGCATTAATACTGATTTTAAGCACTAAACCTTTCCTTAAGCAGCTTTATTAAAAGTATGAATTAAGCACATGGGTGGTATTGATAAGTGGGAAGTGGTATCTCACGTGCCCTACAGGCTGTAAACAATATTCCTAAAATTCACATGATTAACCTTAACAGGTGTCACGTAGCATAGGAAAACTACTTTTCTCACGCTCTCTCGACCTGATATCGGTCGTGCAAGATTGTGTGACAACCGTTCGATTGGACGGGTCACATCGACGGTGGTGATCGTCCGGGTTAGTTGGTGAGCGGATGATGCAATATCCATTGGATCTGGAGAAGTGAGATCAATAGTGTGGATTGAAGCGCTTGATAAAAGGATAAGTCAACGAGGGACCGACAATGATTGGTCAGATAAGCGGGACCCTTAGGGGGAAAATCCACGTACATAACCGGATTTTAGTGCAGCTGATTGTCAACAATTGCACATGGAAGACATGAATTGGAAAAGGACACAGGAGGAGCTCACATGTCGGATCACTAGGAGCTCCTACAAGCAAATATGCTACTTAGGCTTTACATTAAACTCCGTCAATAGATAGATACACTTTGTTAGGGATAGTAAATCAAATCCCTGAAAGATAGGAACTGAATGTCCAAGAAAAGCACAATCATAACTACTTAACAATAACTACCTAATCTCCATTAATTCTAACACTCCCCCTTAATGGATAAAGGGTTCTTAAACACACCTAAGATGTCCCTAAACAAATCAAACTTCAGTCTTCCTAGAGGCTTAGTAAATATATCAGCCATATTATCACAAGAATTACAATATTCAACACAAATCTCTTTGGACTAAACCTTTTCCTTGACAAAATGAAATTGAGTGTCTATGTGCTTAGTGTTTTTATGAAACATAGGATTGTAGGCTAGTTTGATAGAGCTTTGATTATCACAATTGATAACCGTAGCGTTTCTCTGTTCTTCTCCTGCATCTTGGAGAAGTCTGAGCAACCAAACTGCCTCACATGTTGCTGCACACATAGCTTGATATTCTGATTCTGCTGAGGATAAGGCTACAATATGTTGCTTCTTACTGCACTAGGAGATGACCCTGGATCCAATGCTAAAGGCGTAACCTGTAATTGATCTTCTATTTCCTGCCGAATTAGAGTCTGTATAACCTGTCAAACTAACATCAAATGAGTCAGAATACAAAATACCAAAGTCTAAAGTTCCTTGCAGATGCCTCAACACTTATTTCGCCGCAATCCAATGGTTCTCATGAGGTTGAGTCATGAATTGACTCAAAACAATCACTGCATAAGCTAGATCTAGTCTCGTTGTAGTTAAATAAATAAGACTACCAACCAACTGTCTGTACAATGTTGCATCTGCATATTTCAAACCATCATCCACCTAAAGTTTTTTGTTCTACTATAAAGACAAAAATGCAGCCTTGTACTCATCCAATTTGAATTTATTTAACAAACTCTTAGCATACTTACCTTGGGACAAGAAATTTTGGCTTGAATCTCTCCAAACTTCTAGACCCAAACAGTAATACATTTCTCCAAGGTCCTTCATCTCAAATTTCTGTGATAACTGCTACTTGATCTCTTCAATGAGATTGTCTGCACTCCCTGTCATGATCAGATCATCTACATATAAATAAATCAACACTATCTGTCTCTCATCATTAAACACAATATACAAATTAGAATCATTTTTGCGCTGTTTATAACCATGCATGAGGAAAAATGAATCAATTTTTTCGTACTAGGATCTAGGAGCCTGCTTTAAACCATATAAAGCTTTCTTTAATCTACATATTAAGTTCTCTTCTCCCTTCTTAACAAACCCCTTAGGCTGCAATAAGTATACTTCTTCTTTTAACTAACCATTTAAGAAAGCAAATTTAACATCTAATTGATGTATTTTCCAATGATGCTTAGTGGCTAAAGCAATAATAAATCTAATGGTATTTAGTTTTGCAACAGGGGAAAATGTTTCCTCAAAATAAATACCTTCTTTCTAGGAATGCCCCTTTGCAACCAACCTTGCTTCATGCTTATCAATAGACCCATCTGCAACCTATGTGTTGTTTACCATGAGGAAGCTTTACTAGATCCCAAGTGTTGTTCTTAATAATAGATTCATATTCCTCCATCATTGCTTCCTTCCATTGAAAACTATTACTAGCTTCATAAAAATTAGAAGGTCCTGCAATGTTTAACATACCAGTCATGAGCGCACAATCCCTATATCGAGTTGGTAATTGTTTCGGCCTGCTAGGTCTCCTAAGCAGTGGGGGTTCAACTATTCTGCTGTTTTCCTCTATTTGTGGACTGAACTTGATTTCTTCCTCTTTATCCTACTGTTGTTGTTGTTGTTGCTTACTGATCCCTATTTCACTATCCTCATTTGAAAGTAAGGGTACATGCCATTCTTCATTGTTTTGAACAGGATTTTCATTGTCAACCTATTCATGGAATACTACGTCTTTACTAACAAACACCTTGTGAGTAGAAGGATCAAACATTTAATAAGCCTTATACTCACTGCAGTATCCAATGAAGGTACATTTAATGGCCTTTGAATGTAACTTCTTCCTGTTCTCTTTGGGAACATGCGCAAAAGCTTTACAACCAAATACTCTAAGGTGACTTACTATAGGCTTGAAGCCAAACAATGCTTCAAAAGGAGTTTTATAATCAAGACTTTTAGTGGGACCCCTATTCTTCAAATACACTGCAGTATTGATAGCATCTGCCCAAAAACCATTAGTTAGATTCTTACCTTTCAACATACTGTGAGCACACGCCACCAGTGTTCTATTTTTCCTCTCAACTGCTCCATTATGCTGAGGAGTGTAAGATGTTGTAAACTGCTAGTGTATCCCATTCTATTTGCAGTATTTGATGAAAGCCCCTTTCTTGGATTCTCTGCCTTGATTTGATCGAAAAATCCTGATGAACTTTCCTGTCTTCTTCTCAATCATGTTTATGAATTGCTTGAAATACTCAAAAGCATGACTCTTCTATTTAAGAAAATATACATGTGTGAATCTTGTACAATCATCAAAAAAGATTAAAAAATCGTAGGCCCCACCTAACGATCTTGTCTGCATTGGGCCACATAAGTCAGTGTGTACAAGTTTGAGTATATCCCTCAGTTTCCTATCTTTAATAATAGGAAATTCATCTCTATGTTGTTTACCAAATGCACATGCTTCACAATCAATATGCAACTTTTTCAAATCAGGAAGACCATCTACCATACCTTTGTTCTGCAATAGAAGAAGGTCACTGAAATTGATGTGCCCAAGTCGCTAATGCCACAAATTTCCAGCAGACTTAACTGATGACATCAATGCTTGTTGTGGTGTACTCTTCATATCCAGTTTGTAGAGTCCTCCTATACGAATACTTGTAGCAATAGGCTTCATCTGGTCCAACAAGTCTTTAATAATACAATGAGATTTAAAGAATTCTACCTTGAGATCCTGATTTGTAATCTTTGATACAGAGATCAGGTTCTTCTTAATACCAGGAACATACCACACATTAGATATATTTCTGATCTTTCCATCTGGGAGAGTAACAAGAACATCACTGTGTCCCTTGATCTCATACCCTCTATTATCTCCAAGGTATACTTTTACTCAGTGTTGAATTCTCTAAAATTTATGAAGCATTGCTTTTTATCTGTCATATGTGAGGAGGCTCCATAATCTACGAACAAAATATCTAATTCATCATCCTCAATAGCTAAATCAGTCTCAGCCTTAGCCATAAACAATCTGGCACCCTGATTCTGATCTACATCTGCATAAACCAAATGACCTACATGTCTTCTCTGCTTGTACCTCTCCCCATCTGCCTTTTTCTTATGGAAAAATTTGGCAATATGGCCTATCTTACCACAATAAAAGAATTTAGGAGCAGAGTCATGTTTATGCGAGGTCATACCTTGTGGGTATCCTTTTTCTTGATGTGCTGCCTCTCCTGTGATCAACACTGCTTTCCCTTTGGCTTGAACTTTGTCATCAATGCAAGACTTGAATTTTGAGGTTTGAGAGACAACCTCCTTTCCTCTTCTTGTAGAAAAACCCCAGTGAGCTCATCAAGTCCTGGAGGCTTTTCTCTTGCATTCAATCTCGTTATAAACATCTGATAATCATCCATCATGCCATTCATGGTAATTGTCACCAGATCATCATTTTCCATGGTCTGGCCGATATCAGTTAGTTTATCTTTAGCTTCCTTTATCCAGGATATGAATGAATAAACAGACTCATTCTCCTCCATCTTGATTGAGAAAATCTTCTTCTTGAGGTACAAGGTTTGACTGGCATTCTTGATCTCATGCATCTCTTTGAGAATTGTCCATATGTCATTTGTTGTCTTGCAATCCCGAATGTGGGAGATGATGCAATCTTTGACTGATAACTTAAGAAGCGCCTTTGCCTTCATCTCCCTTTTCTACCAGTCTTGAATTGTTGTATTCGATCCACCAGTTGCAATAGTTAGCTTGACCTCATCACCGGTGGCAATTCCATAGGTATTTTGTCCCTCAAGCAAAGTCTGGAGCTTAAATTTCCAATTTGTGTAATTGGAACCGTCAAGCTTATTACTCTCATTGAGATAAGCTTCAGTGATTTGATTATTCATTTTAAATGAATAAAAATCTTCAAAAATTTAAGTAGCCCTTGAACGTAAAAAAAAATAAATACCCTGATCACTGAGAATTTACTTCACAAAAAAATAGCCTTGAATAGTACTAATTCCTCAAATTTCAATTCCAGATCTTTAAAAAAAAAAATCACTCCAAATTCTCATAATAAATATGCACCCCCTTTCTTTTTAAAAAATAAGTAGCCCTCCAATTAACAAAAAATCCACAATTTTTTTTTTTTTAAAATTAAAGCTTTGAAAAAAATTCAATTAAAAAAATTTAATTGTCTGAGGGATGATTATTTCTTCACCACTGTGGGGAGGAGGAGGAATAGAAAAACTCTCACTCGATTCTGCCACAGTCATCAAGCTTCTCTCGTTCAATACACTTCCTCTACACAAACAATAGAGCACCCACAGTCTCCACACATAGCCCCTTCAACGTAGCAACATTGGGCGAACTCCTCTCTGCCTCACGACCTTCCAAATGTTGTTGTAGCCTACTCCTTGCAGCTCTACTAGCATTGTATTAATCTCCATGGAGCCTGATGACAGAGCCTCCTTGACTTCACCACCACACAGGTCCAGAGGCATGCATCCACCACACAGTGCTCTCATGCAACAACTCGGAGATTCGGCCTCCATGCAGCCATGCAGCTACATAAACTCGTTCCTTCTTCTCGATGCGGGCCTCCTGCTGCGACCTCCTTTCACCCTAGCACACTCACACAACACACAATTTCTTTGTTGTTTATGCCATACACCACGCAACTATGACAGACTCCTTCCTCAAAAAAACACAGTCAATGTTTTCCACACAACTTCCAGGCACAAGTAGCTAGACAAAACGCAACCAACACAATCATTGCAGTTATTTACCTCAGATCCGCGACTAGTCACTGATGTACACCAAAATATGATGATGATTAAGAAAATAAAAAATGAGCGTAGTCTCCAAGAGTATCGGCATGATTACTCTTCAGCTCCCTGCAATGACATCGCGTTCCTCAACTCAGCATACAAGCTTCTCCTTCCTGCAGCTCTGACACCATGTCAACAGTTGCACATAGAAGACATGAATTGGCAAACAACACAAGAGAAGCTCATAGGTGTGGATCACCAAGATCTCCTACAAGCAAATATGCCACTTAGGCTTCACATTAAACTCCATCAATAAATAGATACATTTTGTTAGGGATAGTAAATCAAACCCCTGAAAGATAGGAACTGAATGTCCAAGAAAAGCACAATCATAACTATGTAACGATAATTACCTAATCTCCATTAATTCTAACACTGATTGGTTACAAAGTTAACCAATAGTCGAATTACAGACCACCACCTCATTTTCATCAACCTCTTGCATCATTTTTTTACCAACAGAAGAGCGATTTTTTTTACACAATACACATGTTTAAAATGCACTCATTGATATTTGTTGTGGGAGTCGTTCTCAATGGGAAGGAGAACTATCCTGAGTGGTCTAGGAAAATCCAACACACTCTCATTTTTAATGACTTGTGGAAAGGAGTGTGTGTTGGGAATGGAGACAAAGAGACAGAACAACCTACCTTAGACAAGGAATTTGCCATTTGGGAAAATAAGAACAACAAGGCTTATGCATTGATTGCAACATCAGTAAATGTAGGTGAGTTGCCATATTTTGCCATTTTCAAATGCTTTCGAAGCTTTACAACAACTGAAGGAACTCTATGACTCACACTCTGCACTTGAAGTTGTTCAACACATGACTAAATTGTTCACCCTTCAATTACAAAATGATGAACGTCTTACTCTTGCATCAGAAGTAAAATCTATTATGCATGATATCAAAGTCACTAATGTTGAACTGGACATTCCTCTGATAGCTTTTCTCAAGGCACATTATCCCACTTACTCAAATTATCTTGAGTCATTGCAAGAAAATGGAAACCTCAAAGATATTACCATTGACTCCCTTGTGAAAAAAATTGCTTAAAGAGAGAAAGCTTTTGGGAAAAAGACATCTCCTCAGTCTTCTAAAGAGGCCATGTGCCTTGCATATAGAGAGAATAATCTTGCTCAAGATTCTTCAAGAGGTGGTTGAAGAGGAAGAGGAAGAGAGAATAATCTTGCTCAAGATTCTTCAAGAGGTGGTTGAAGAGGAAGAGGAAGAAATTTCAGAGGCAAGGGGGGCAGACACTCTTAAGGAGAAAAGTCAGATTTGCACTGCATAAGTTGCAAAAGAGATGGATCACATGATGCATCCACATGCAAGTTGCCCTGGGACAGAATTGAGCATGAAAGAAACCAACCCAAGGTAAAAATAATGACAAAGAGAAAGGTCTAGCACCTGAATCCACTCACTATGTTGTGGCACACTGTGATGTTGGAGTAAATTAAGACTTATTTAATGCTTCACTTGCTTCTTAGAAAAATGATTGGTTGCTTGATTTAGGAGAAACTTGCCACATGACTTTTAGAAGATCTTTTTTTGAAGAATTTACTGACAATGTTGATGGAGCAGTATACTTTGTTGACAAATCAAAACTCAAGCCATCAGGGCTTGGTACAATTAGGCTTAAATTCCCTGGTCTTCCAGACTTTCTTCTGCATCATGTTTTGTATCTCCCACAACTGAGGAGAAACTTGCTGTCCTTGGTCCACATCTGCCAACAAGGACACTCCATTCATATGTTTGATGGCAAGCTTGAGGTGAGAAAATCATCAGACCACCCACTTGTCATGACGAGGATAGAAGAATAAAGGCTTCTCAAGCTGCAGGGTACCTCTGCTTGTGCATAGAATTTCTCATACAATTCTCATTATGAAGAAGGTACATTTCCATAAAGTTTATTATGGCATGCTAGATTTGGACACTTGAACTATGACAACCTCCACTTGTTGAAGAAAAATGGCGTTACTGGTTTGCCTACAATTCCTAGGAAACTTAAGCAATGTGATGCTTGCATTCTAGGAAAGCATAAAAAACAGTCTTTTCATGATTCACATTCCAGAGCACATAGAAAACTTGAACTAATTCATTCGGATTTATTTGGTCCAATGCCTATTCCTTCTGCAAATGGAAATAAATATATGATGACATTTATTGATGAATACACCAGAATGTGTTGGGTTTATTTATTGAAGAACAAATCTGATGTTTTTCAAACATTCAAGAACTTTCATACATGGATTGAAAATGATGCAAAATCTCATATTGGCGCTATTTGCACTGATAATGGAAAAGAATACACTTCAAATGAATTTGAAAACTATCTTCGCCAACATGGGATCAAACATCAAACAATTGTGCCTTATAATCCCCAACAGAACAGAGTCGCTGAAAGAATGAATAGGACAATCTTAAATATGGTGCACTCCATGATGTTTTTCAAAAATGTAAAAATGATGTTTTGGGCTGATGCAATTCTATGTGATGTATATGTAAAGAATAGATGTCCATCTAATGCTATTAGAAACAAGACTCCTTATGAAATGTGGTATGGACACATTCCTTCGGTAAAGCATATTAGGGTATTTGGTTCCACATGTTATGCCTTGATACCAAAGGTAGATAGAAACAAACTTGGTGCAAGAAGTCGTAAGTGTATCTTCCTGGGGTATTCAAACACCTCCAAAGCATACCGTCTCTATGATGAAATCAATAAAAAGTTTGTTGTATCTAGAGATGTAATCTTTCTTGAATCATCCAAAACTGACAATGTAGTTGAGCGGTAACTTAATTGCTTGGATAGATTCGCAAATGCAAAAACATTTCAAGAATTTGATAATCAGATTCCACATATTGAAGGGGGGATTCCTATACTAGATCAACCTGTGGAATCTTCTTCTAAAGCACTCTCTCTCCCACATGAAACTCTAACAACAGATGATACTTTGAGTGACGTGATTGACAGAATTGGGAGACTCAATCTTGATTCAATCCCAACTAAATCAATGGAGTAGCCTGGACCATCTGAGAAAGGTCCCCCAAAGTCGCTGACAAAGACACTTGCAAGTGTTCATCCTGATGAGGTTGGAAAGACAGGAACTAGAAATTAAAACTAGAAAAATGGAGGTGATGTAGATGACTCTAATTCACCTGTCGATATGGATGTTTCTTATGATTGTGAATTGAATTTGTCTACAGATTTTGAAGCAACTTCCTTCAAAGAAGCTGCTTCTCATGATGAATGGAAAGAAGCAATGCAAAAGGAGTATGATGCCCTGATAAAGAATGGAACTTGGAAGCTGGTTGATCCTCCATTGGGAACCAAACCAATTGGATGCAAGTGGGTCTATAAGAACAAGTATAAAGCTGATGGCTCACTTGACAAGCACAAAGCCAAGCTAGTGGAAAAAGGTTTTGCACAGAAGGAAGGGGTCGATTATGAAGAGACTTTTGCCCCCACAGCAAAATGGGCTACCATCCAGACACTCTTTGCCCTAGCAGCTCATAACAGTTGGAAAGTCCATCAAATGGATGTAAAAACTTCTTTCTTGAATGGAGATCTAAAAGAGAATGTTTTTATGTCCTAGCCTAAAGGATTTGCTGTGAAAGGACATGAACATAAAGTATGCAAACTTGTGAAATCCTTGTATAGCCTCAAACAAGCACCACGAGCCTGGTATGAAAAACTAGCTGAGCATCTTCTGAAACTCAATTTCAAACATTATGATCTTGATGATGCAACTTTGTTTTTCAAGAAGGTTGGCGAAACAATTGTATATATTGTTGTATATGTAGATGATCTTTTGATGACAGGGAACAATGAGAGTTACATTACATCCATAAAGAAGGAATTGAGGAAAGGTTTTGAAATGACTGATTTGGGCTATGTTCATTACTATCTTGTTATTTAAGTAACTCAACATCCGAAGTCCATATTCCTTTCTCAGAAGAAGTACATTGGAGATCTATTGAATAGGTTTGGCATGACAAAATGCAATCCTCTGACTACTCCAATGGAACAAAACTTAAAGCTCACATCCATTGAAGGAAAATAATTTGAGGATGCAACAAAGTATAGACAACTTGTAGGAAGTTTCAACTACCTAACTACTACCAAACCAAACATTTCATTTGATGTTGGAATCCTCTCCAGGTTTATGCAAAAGCCTTGTGAGGGATATTGGTCTGCTGCAAAAAGAGTTCTAAAGTACTTGAAGGGAACTCAAGACTTTGGAATCAAGTATACACAGGTGGGCGACTTCAGCTTGATTGGATACTCTGATTCAGACTTTGATGGAGACAAAGAAACTAGGGTATCTAATTCAAGTTATCCTATGAGTCTTGGATCAGGAGTTGTCTCCTAGAGATCATGTAAACAATCAGTTCCAGCAGATTCCACAACAGAGGCAGAATATGTGGCAGTAGCTGAGGCAACAAAAGAAATTGTGTGGCTCAGGAAAATTCTTGAAGAGTTGCAGGCAAAACAAGTACAATCGACTCCACTCATGATTGACAATACCTTGGCAATAAAGTTGGCCAAGAACCCAAAGTTCCATGATCAAAACGAAGCACATCAATATTAAATATCATCTGATTCGAAATCATGTTGAGGCCAAAACAATCCATCTCCGCCATTGTTCCACTAAAGAGCAAATTGCAGACATTTTCACCAAAGCGCTTGGAAGAGAAAAGCTTGAAAGATCCAGAACAATGCTTGGACTCACCAACATCCCTTCATATTAAGGGGGGGGGTGTGGTGGAATGTTGACACCTAATCATAGGGATTGGGTGAACAACTGTAATTAGTGTAAATAAATAATAGAGAAGATAGAGATTCATCGGGAGATGAACTGAACAGTCACTCCCTCTTGTATATAATAATGAACAACCTGAATGAATAATATGATTTGATTTGAGGAGTTACCTCCTGGTCTGACATTGCCAAAAACCTAGAAAAACCCAGAAAGGGTTTCTCTTGGTTCTGTTGTATCTCTAAGATGATAATGGTCAATTATTATGCCAATGCATCTAAGATAATTGTTTTGGGTTTTTTTTTTTTTAATTTGGAGGACCAATGTATGAAACAGATGTAACACTGTAATGCCTAGCCTTGTGAATAATATTAATATCAAAGTAGAGGGCTTCTATAAAATTTCACACAGTGATATAGCTTGTATGGTGGTGAGCAAAAACAGAGAAATAATATGATTATCATAGTTTTCAAATTGAAAATTAAATAATCATAAGCATGAAAACCTTTAAACTATGTTCAAAAGGTTTAAGAGAATATGCTTAAGCTTACAAAAGATGTTGATGATTTATTGATTCAAAGGGAATTAATTAAACAAGCAATCCATTAATTCATTCTCTTTATAGATTATCACTTCAGAAGCTTATAGGAATAGACTGAAACCCAATTATTCCTACCTAGTTATCTCTATAAGACACAAGAATATGAAGAAAAATATAATGAGTAATATTGGAAAAACTTACAGGAAACACAAATTGTGTAAAACAGAATTCAGAATCCTTTGCTTTGTATTAGTAATCCAGAAGAGTCAAGTACATCAAATGTTTAGAAATGCTTCTTCAAGGGTGCAACCCTTAATAACTCATGAAGAGAGTTATTTATACAACGGTAGAACTAAGAAAATATCTTAAAATGTTTTTACAAAAATATATTATTATAAAATCAAAATAAAGACTGCTAGTTGATCTAGCACTATTTTGTTGGTGCGCAGTTGGTGACCATCGTTGAAAAAACTGAAAATTGTTGAAGCTGGCTTATTGTTCCTCCAAAAGCTTAATGTTGTTCGATTTTCATGGTGGATGCCATATTTACTGATGACATTTCATCTGATACACTTTAAATTGTATTTCTTTATCTGTCTCCTCTGTTTAGTCTTTTACCATGAATGCTTTGTCACATGCTTTTACTTTTACCAGTCACAGTAAATCACATCATCCGGTATCTTTTACTCTTATCCTGCATTTATGTCTTTAGTAAAAGTGAATTTCACTAAAGACCTGCTTGACTTCATGTGAAAATGTGATATGTTGTTGCTGATTTTTCTCTGTTTTAACAATTACTGCCTTTGTGTAAATGATTTCTTTTGCTCTGTGTATAATTGTCTTTTCCTTCTGAATAAAGCCTTTTGAGTAGATTTCTTTACGAATCTTGGAGTAAACAGGTTTTGGAACTAGTATCAAAATTGTTTATCCAAGCTTTTGGCCTTCTAATCACTTGCAAAATAAAACAATTTATTAATAAAAACATAGGTTGGCAGGGAGGTGATAATGGTTTCAGGGAACAGGAAAGTTTGTGGACAGAGTCCAGAGCGTATTCGAGAGGTAAACAATGGCGAAATTGGGTTGCAGATGCTCAGGGCGGCGCAGGAAGGCTTAGGCGGCTTTCAATGAAAAAACGAGCGAAAAGAGTGAAAACGAGGTGTTGAAAATGCAACAAGATGATGGAGCTTAGTGAAAAGAAGTCGTCTTCACTAAGTGGGCCCGCAAGCTATTTTTGGCGCAAAGTCTATTTTTAGACTATGTCTATCTTTAGACATATGGATCATGGTCTATGAGTTGCAGGATGCTATTTATGGATGATTGGTCATGTTGGTAAAAATAGATGGACCTATATTTTTAGACATATGAGTGGAGTCTATTTTTAGACTGCCAGTCAAAAATAGAACAGTCGAATATTATTAGCTCTTAATAATATTTGGACTATAAACATTATCTTATCCTCTTGTAGCACTTCAGTTCGAGCTACGGATGTGGCACATGCAACTGCCAGAAGGAAATACACTTTTCCTATGGGTTAGTTGAGTATTGCATGATGGACTTCAGTTAGAACTCAAGTGATTGAGTTTGGTGGAGTTGATTGAGGAGTTGATGGAGTTGTGTTCAGTTTGACTTAGTTGAACTATTTGTATTTAGTCTAACTAAAAAATACACTAGTGATGAGTGGTGTGAATTA